>CM053513.1:36178631-36240841 GCA_028627145.1 Eidolon dupreanum
GGGGTGCATATATCTTTATGGATAAATGTTTTCAAATTTTTTTGTGTTAAACACCCAGAAGAGGGATTGCTGGGTCATATGGTAATTCTGTTCTTAATTTTTTGAAGAACCTCCAAACTGTTTTTCATGGTAGCTGTGCCAATTTACATTCCCACAAGATCTCCGCCTTATGCCTAACTGGTTTCCCTGCCTCCAGCCTCTCTCCATCCAGGATACCCTTCACTTTGAATCAGAATTTCTGAGTTAGAAGGGACCAGACACAATATTCCAAAGCACTACATTCATCATGTCCCCTGCCCCATCACAAACGTCCCAAAGTCCTCACTCAGATCATATGGCAAGACCTGCTCCTGCCACCTGCTGCTCTGCTTCCTCTCTCTCCTCCTCACTATGCCTCTCCCTGCCAGGCAGCAGTTGCTGAGTCCCATGAACAGTTCCCTGCCATGTACATCCCCTCAAGATCTTCTTCTCCCTCACTTAGAATCAGTCACTCAGCAGATGGGTAAGACCACCTCCCTCTAAGGGACTTTCCAGGAGCTTTGGGGATGCTCCTGACACTGCTGTCCCAGAAAAAACAGGGCTTGGGGAAGGGCTTTCAATAGCACAAAGGAATCTCTTCCTGGGAAAAAATGTGTCTTCATTGTTGATTTCTGCATTAAACATGCCTGCGAATGAGGAGAATTGGGGAGGACAGTGAGGTTTCAGGTAAGACATTCTTTTCCAAGTGGAAAATCCTCAGTTCTTGGCACCTGCTGCCTGTGCCTATGGGGCACCTTCTCCAGTTTCCGCATCCCATCTTGCAGGGAGGATGGAGTCTGGAGTTGCTGTAGGAGTCAGGGCTGCACTTCTATACTGTGGCTCTGAGCTCTATGAGAAAAAAGAGAGAGATTGCCATCTATTGACAGATACGCCACCTGCAAAGAGGAATGCTTATGTAACTAGCTTGTCTCTGTGATCTTCAAACACAATAACAGGGATTATTAATTCCTTCTGTGTTGTTTTTTTTTTTTTTTTCCATTCAATCAGTACTCTTGCTCTTAGTATTGTCATTCCAGTGTAAGAGTGTTTCACAACCTCTCCAATACTTGTTATTACCTGTCTTATTGTCATTCTTACAGCTGTCAGGGAACCTCTCATTGTGTTTTTGATTAGCATTTCTCTAATAGCTAGTGAAGTTGATGATCTTTTCATATGTCTGTTGGACATTTGTATATCTTCTTGGGAGAAATGTCTGTTCAGGTCTTTTGCCCATTTTTTAAATTGAATGGTTTGTTTTTATTGTTGAGCTGTATAAGTTATTTATATATTTTGATTATTAGCCCCTTATCAAAGGCATTGTTTGCAAATATCTTCTCTTATTTAGTAGGTTGCCTCTTTGTTTTGTTGATGGTTTCTTTTTCTCTTCGGTAGCTTTTTAGTTTGATATAGTCTCATTCATTTATTTCTCCTTTTACTTCCCTTACCTCTGAGGTCCAATTCATGAAATAATCTCTAAATCCAGGGTTCATGAGTTTAGTACCTGTTTTCTTCTATGCAATTTATTGCTACAGGTGTTATATTTAGGTATTTGATTCATTTTCTGTTAATTTTGGTGTTTGGTGACAGATAGTAGTCTAGGTTAATTCTTTTGTGTGTGGTTTCCCAATTTTCCCAACACCACTTATTAAAGAGGCTTTCTTCATTTTATATTGCTGGCTCCTTTGTTGAAAATTATTTGCCCTTATATAGCTGAGTCTGTGTCTCAAGATTGCTTTGGCGATTCAGGGTCTTTTGTGATTCTATACATATCTTATGATTTTTTTGTTCCATTTCTTTAAAAAATACCATTGGGATTTTAATAGAGATTTCATTAAATCCGTATATTGCTTTGGGTAATATGTCTGTTACCATTGGGATGATCTAAAATCTGTCATTGCCCCAGTAGTACTGAGGGGTACGTTAGTTCTTCCCTGCCTATGCAGTAAAGAATTACAAATCAGCGAGATTTAGAGAAAGTAAGATTTATTATTAAAGTGCTTTAAGAGAAAAACGGGCAATGCAAAAGAGGGCTGTAGCAGCCTGGAAACAAAAGATATGATTAAAGTACTCTCCAAGAGTGGGGCAGGTTACAGCAAAGAGGCTGTAACAGCTTACAATTCAGGAAGTAAACCTTATATTGTGTTTGTGATGGGTGGTTACAGGAATGGTGATAAATGATTGGCATGTGAGGTCATTTTGATTGACATTTTGTTGTTATATAATCCTTTGCCTATTGTACATGCGATTTCCCAGAATTCAGTCTGTTATTAAATTCATGAAATTCCAGGCATAGACATGATATTATAATGATGGTATAATGAGGCAAGGTCATGGGGAGGTTATTGTAGGACTGATTGTACATGTGATGGTGGCTGGATTAAACAGGCCACTGGCTTATCGTTCCTTTATTCCTTTGTTCCTCAGGATGCAGGGGTGATTTATAGCTATAATATGGGTGTTCTAAGGAGATCTTTGGGAGGAACCTTATTCCTTAGTTCCTCCATTGATCGCGTCTTCCTAACTACCTAACATGATCATTTTAACTGTGTTGATTTTTCCAATTCATGAACACAGATTATCTTTGTGTTTTCTTAAATTTCTTTTAATAATGTCTTGTAGTTTTCAGTGTCTTGTAGTTTTAAAGCACACTATCATGTGCTTTAAATTTATTCTTAGGTATTTTATTCTTTTTGTTGTGATTGCAAAATGAATTTTTCTTTTCATTTCCTGAAATTTCATTGTTGGTGTGCAGGAATGCAATGGGTCAGTGGGTAATTCCAAAGTGCAGCATTCTATTAGAAGATTACCAAATTTCACATATAAAACTCTTTCGATTTATTCAGCTAATATCTGTTGCACCTCTAACAGGTGACATTCTGTTCCTTGTTATAACAAATAAACTCATGGAATAAAAGCGAGATGAAGTTCAAGAATATGCCTTATTTGTACAGTTATTTTTTAAGGCCATTCTACAATGCCTGATGCAACATTACCCTGATCCAACATACAGTAGACTATTTATTGACTATCCTGCATTTGAATTATTGACATTTTCTTAGTCTTCATTCTAGAAACTAAAGTTTCTTCATTTTTAGCATGATAACTGAATAGTAAATCAAAAAAATTAATTTATGCATATTGTTTCATTGGACTTTGCTTGCTGATTATAATATCTAGCAATATAATTAAAAGTAATTTTAATAAGTAGATAATGTTATAGAGTAGGTTCTAGTAATCCATTCCTTTAAACAAAGCATTTATTATTTGGCAGTGCATTTTATCATTAGGTTACTGATAAAAATACAACTATATATTAAATGGTCAAAAGCATTCACAAATCAACTCTAGTTCTCTGTAATAATTGCCATATCCATAGCTTTTGAATAAGTCTTATAGGGCCAAGAGAGGTATATGAAAAATTTGGGTCTCCACATTCTAGTTGACTTTGTAACTGTCTAGTGTCTCATTTTAAATCATTTTTTGACAATTACAACCCAAGTTAAATCTGTGTTTATGTTCACGTTTTGACAAAATTGACTGATGAGTTTAATCAACCAAATTGTCCACTTATACTCAAACAAAGATTTTGACTATATAATTTGCTTATTTTGTTTCTTTGTTAAATTAACTTGTTTTTAACTTAATTCAACTTAATTGGTTAATAAAATATAGCCAGATAATTCAATGTCAAAGCAGTTTCAACATGATTTTTTAATGGTTATACCAAAGCTAGAAAGCAAATTGTCTCTTAGCAAATGCTGAAATGTTTACTATAAACACACTTGAAAATTCTAATTTAAAGACCTTTTATTAATAATAAATAAACTTCTATAATTCTATTTAAACTGACTGAAATCCTGAAACTGGATTCCCAAATTGGAACATTTTTATTATTCAATGATTCCATTAATGAAAATACTAAATACATTAATGAAAATGTCTTTATCCATAAAAATAGGCTCTCAGAATTAAAGATGACTATGTTTAAACAACCATCTAATTTCTGAATGATAGGTAAATAAGGCTATTTTATTTTAGAAATAATAGAAATGCACATTTCAGAAATTCAGTACCTTTCTGTTGTGAGAATACTGTCAAAATGTTGACTGAATATCAAAATTTAAAAATAATGTTAACCACATCTAGTTATATTAACTCTCTTTGAGCCATGAATATGCTAGATAAGAGAAAGAGAAAAAGAGTCTAGAGAGAGAGAACAAACGAGATGTTGAATGACAATCAGGATGGAATTAACTGTGTACACTTGAGAACTTTAGTTATGCATGGGGTCTGTGGTACAGTTACAGCTTTTCTAAAATATTATAAAATCATGGTAAAACTAGCGTCATTCTCAACTTTGAAATAATAAGTATGGTTTCATAATCAAATCAATATTTTCTCTAAGTTTCACGTGAAAATATTTATGGTAATAAAACCTCTCTCTCTACCCTTACTCTTTTTTTTACTTCTTTGCTTTTCTCTCTTTTTTTTCCTTTCACATTTCATGCTTAGTAAAAAAAAAAAAAGCAACAAGAAAAGTTGAATATATTTATTTAAATACTTGTTCTAACATTTGAGTGAGTTAATAATCAATGTAAATTTATAACTATCTCTAACATTAATTCTCTTATGTGGAAATCAACTTATTGGATGGTTAGTAAACAATTTAGAATTTTAGTTACATCCATTTTAAAAGACTTATTGAGTTTCAACAATTAAACATTTGACTTTCTTACAATAATGTACAGATTATATTTGTAGTCTTAGAAAAGAAACTGTAAAACCTAACAGAAAAAGATAGATGGTTGGCTGTATAAAAATGAAATATATGTATTCAGCAAACATCTAAAACCAAACATTTGCCACAAATATAAAGATCAAATTTTCAATTTTCTTGCTATACAAAAAACTTTTACAAGGCAAACTTAAATGTGAACAAGCAATTCAGAAATAAAAGAAATATGAGGGGTCAATAAATGTATGAAATTTTATTTCATTGTACAAATAAAATAGTAAAAATTTACATAAGGTTTATGTCATTATCACAATAACAAAATTTAAAGGAATCGGTAATATGTAATTTTGAAGAGAATAGCATTGATGATGGACATGTACATTTTTATTAAACATTTCAACATCTACTTGATATTTGCCAACCTTGAAATATATATTCCCTTTGATACAATAATTTTATTTACAGAAATATATCATAAAACATATTTAGATAATTATATTTTTTTCCTAAATATTATAGCCAAGGTACACAATACGTTCATGCCTCTTTGCAGTATTATGACATAAAAACACTGAGATATTCCTAAATGTCCATCAACATAAGACCAATTAAATGATATTTTATATATAATGCATCTATTAAGCATGAGGAATACACCATATAAATATAAAGATTTTCACCATATATTGTTAAATTAATAAAATAAATCAAGGTATGAAACAATATGTAGTGTGCTATGACCTCAGTAAAATTTACTTGAGTGAAATAAAAGGAGGGGTGGGAGGAAACATTATATCTGTTTGTTTTTCTGCAGAAAGTTCAGATAGGAAGGTTACCCCATTGTTAACTGGTTACCTCTTGACACTGGGGGAAAGATATGGGCAGAGAGCAGAAAGAAAATTTAATTTTTCTCCATATGTATCTCGTTTTCTTAAATAAAGAAAATTAATCATTTCTGTATTTAACTCCAAAGTATATTGTTTATGTTAACTATTACTTTAAACTGTAAAATTGTATTTTAAAATTGAAATAGGCTAAATAGACTATTTGAATAAGACTATTTACATAAATAAAATTTAAATAGACTATTTAAATATAAACACAAGAACAGTTAGTTCAATTTTTTTGGTAACCGTTTTCATGTACATAGCAACACACACACACACACACACACACACACACACACACACACACACACACACACACACACACACACACACAAAACCCCTGAGACTTATTTGAGTATTTTACTAAGCAAATTGGATGATATCTCTGTATAGTCTATCTCATATACCGGCAAAAATTTTTAAAAATCTGGAATGTTTTCTTTTCCATTTATAAGAAACTGTTAGATAAGGTTAAGAAATAAAGGCATTCGTTAGAGTTATATTCTATTTTAGTTAAAATTTTGAATTGTAACTGCTTTATTGTTTGGTATTAGCTTACCCAAACACTGGAAAGGCTAGCATATGTATTTTCCTTTGCATGTTATAAACAGGACTTCTTTTTCTTCCTCCTCCTTCCGGTAGCTTTCAGCCGCGCCCCAATACCGATGGCTGTGGTCCGCAGAGAGCTCTCCTGTGAGAGCTACCCCATAGAGCTCCGCTGTCCAGGAACAGATGTTATCATGATTGAAAGTGCCAACTATGGGAGGACTGATGACAAAATTTGTGACTCTGATCCGGCTCAGATGGAGAATATACGATGCTATCTGCCAGATGCCTATAAGATTATGTCTCAAAGGTATGATACTTCTAATATTTTTTTTTCTTTGCGTATTTAATATAAACTCTCTACATGCATCTGTGTGACATTCAGCATAGGTAAGAACATAAATAGTATTGTGTTATGTTAGGATAATTTGAACTACTTTTTCAATATCAAACTATTCTCTACTAAAACACCAGTTTTAGAAATTATGAATGACATTTGGAAATTATTAAAATTGAATAGGTTAGTTATTAAATTTCATGATCTATTTTATGTTTTCTAGAACTGGATTCATTACATGAGAAACTCAATTTATTTTTCACATTTTCCAAAAGTAGAATTTTGTAGTTTTTTTCCAGAAATTACAGAAAAGTTATTTTACTGCTAACAATTACTTTCTATCAGTGTGGGAAAAAGAATAAAAATAAAAATAACAGACAATTTTTATAACAATTAATCAAAATACAGTATAGTAAAAGACTATCGATTAAAGATTATTTGCCCTTGGAAACAATTTTAAAAGTTTTTTTAAATAACTAGTATATCCGTTACTTTAATACATTTAAGTGTTCTAAAAATATTACCATATTAAAATATAAATTAAGGTACTGTATCACTAGATAAGAAAATAAACATCTTCAACTCTAGAGAGTCTGGTCAATAGGATTCTATATTATAGAAGTTTTAAAGGATGTTAAATTTTTTATAAATTTGCTAAATATTAGATATGTTTTAAGAATTTGTTCACTGTTACTGTGATTTCTTAGAAATCAGAGAACTCGTTTATTTAATATAAGCCTTCATGCTTTCAGACTACTTGCTCACAAAGTAAGTTTTAAATAATAATTTATTTAGTGAATTTGTTTTTTCATTAGATTTCTATTTAGACATACCTTCTGTTGAGTAAGGATCTCTTAAAATATGGGGGAAATCACAGCATATGTAAAAATAAATAAATTGAAGTATAAATTAAACTATAAAAGCAAAAATAGTATGTTTCAAGGACTATCTTTCTTGTGCTTACAAAAGCCTGCTTTATTTTTAAACTTTTTTCTTCTTGATACACTTAAAATTCTGATATGTATGTTTGTGTGTGCTTAAAAAGTTGATAGAGTCAAACCTTATTTTTATAAGTTGCTGTTGTATCAATTATCAAAAGAAATTATAACATGCCAGGTTTCTGATGATCAAAGCACCTGAGATATACTTGAAGAATAATGGTCTCTCTGGGAAAACTTGAGGGCTTTTATTTTTTTTATTTCTAAAACACTGGTTCATGCTAAGTTGAGTGTTTATGAGAAATAAGATTTTAAAATTGGTGGTACCATTTGATATTAGTTTAGTTGAATTTGGTTCTTGTGTATCTCTCTTGTTATATATTTGACATACCTCCAACTAATGTTATGTGTAAAAGAAGTCTAATCATTTTATTGCATGTAGGTGTTGTAATGGTCTTTTAGAAGTGGTTTTCCATGAGTAGTAAGGAATGGACATTTTATTTGTTTCTGTCAGACCACCAAATATTGTATTCTTTAGAATCCACATGAGCTATTGGGTTGGGTAAAAGATACTGATTTTTCCGTGATTAGGTTCTCATTTAAAATGTAACAGGAGCATTAACTTCAGTAGCTCTTAGATCTCTATATGATTTTCATTGAAATTGTTTTAATCCTTTCGTTGATATTATTAATGGCTCACAAAATAAGCCTTTAATCTTATAATTATGCAGAAGAAAATCCTCTGGAGCTAATGAATTATATAGGATGTGACTATAAGGTGACAAATCTTCAGAGGTAAATTACTTTATGCACCCTGAGTAAATCATTTGTGGAAGCCCTCCTGGTGGTTTCTCAAGTAAGAATTGGCACTTAACTGAAATAACTATGGTTAATTCTCCACAGAGGCAAGTTCCTTGCTTATATTTGGACTATATTTACACTTGTCCAAAATGAATGCTTTCAACTTTTGAGGAGAAGAAATCAGGTTCCATCTTGTAAACTCCCAAGAGATAGGATGACCACATCCACTTAAGCTGCTTTATAATGAACTTTCACTGTCATACCAATGCCGAATATTAAATAATGCTAATAATTTCTTGTATAATATGATCATATCCCGCTAATAATGATATGGACAGTTTATATAATGTGTTTGAGATAAAATCATAACAGAAAACATGTTTTCTAAAATGTATCTTAAATGATTGTATTTTCTTTCATTATAACTTCTAGAAATACACTATTTCAGGGTCTAAACATTTTTTAAGCATGCCTTTAGATGGGAGGACTATTACTAAAAACGTATTTGTGTATCCTTGTATAACCTGGTTTAAAAAAGCTTCATAACTTGCTTTCAGCTCATAAATTAGACATATGTCACAGGCAAAGGTAGACATAAAATGATATATATGCAGATGTTTGCATACACATTGAATAAATGTATAAATAAAGCTGTAACTTGTTAGCTAAGTGTGAAAAATTGGGGACTTGAATCGAAAAGGATATGGCATTTGATTTCCACATTTTCCCCCAGTAGAACTATGAAATCTGACATCTGCTCTAAAGAAGCTGATTTCCTTACAGCCTTTCAGATTGTATTCATGTTCTCAAATCCAAGTATGTTCTCATGCCATTCTGCCCCCACTCCAAATTTTCTGTGCTTTATCTTCTTTTTATTATCCTGCTAGAAGACTTGTTAAATATCAGAAAGCATTTATTTATCATCTCAGAACTTCTAATCTCACTCATTATCATCTGCATCCATCTTTATTGCATCTAAACATTTATAAACCTATATTATCACATTTTAGATAGTTGCTTTGTCTAAATTGTAGGCTTTTAGAGGGCAGACTTTCTGTTCATTTTACCTAAAACTAACTTTTGACATATAATGATGTGTAAATGAATTAAAAAATATGTATTCTCCAATTTTGACATGCCACTTAAAAGCTTTCTTAACTCTATTATCTGAGTGGTTTTTATTTCTTTTTATTTTATGTTTAAAAACTTCAGAGATCTTAGAAATAGTACATATAGCTTTGGAATGTAAATGTGAAAAATGACCACTCCAGAAATTTTACATTTCAAATTCAGCTGAAGTTTCATGTTATCTTCAGGTATTAATGGAAATATTTTCATTTTTAAGACCATCAGCTCTTAGAAGTCCATGATATGCAGTTCGCTCTGACAATTACTCTGGAGTTCAGAGGATAAAACAAGCCAGGCATGGTTCCTGTCTGCAAAACTAGGGGTTTTTTTTGCAGATAAAAAACAAATCACTTTATCATTTGCTCAATACTTTTTATCTCATTTACATTTATTGAGGACTTATAAAAAGGAGAAAGCTCTTTCAGCTATATGATATTAAGAAGTGTTCATTGGCAAGGAAGTGTTAAACTGGTGCTTAAAGGATGGCAGCATTAGAGAAACCAAAAGAGATCAAAGTGATATTAGGTTATTAGAGGATGAACACCAAAAAGAATACAAGGGAATGACTTCCCTTCAATAATGGTTCATCCATCTTTTTCTGTCCTGGCTTCACAAGCTCATTGGTGTTCTACTGTACAATGTTTAATTTAAAACCTCTTCCAAATGTGTCACTGCATGAAGCCAGGCCTCATCCCTATGCCCCAAATCCTCTCCTAAGATCTGTTACACTCTCTTAAGAAACCTATCATTTCATGATAAAAGAGCTTGATGCTATTCCCTTGCCAATAAAAACTCATTTGGAGCCCTTCTTACAGATTGGACATAAACTCCATCTAAGAGTGGGAAATTTAAATATCATGTAACATGGTAACCTCATGCCAGCTTTTTACGACTCATTTTAAATATGTGATATAACAGCCTTACTTTACATGGAATTTCATATATTTTTCAAATTGCAAAGACATTTGTGAATATGTATATATAAATATATATGACATGCAGCAGAAAATTGCACATAAATGTACAACTCAATGAATTTTCACCAAGCTCATCCAACTAACAACCAGACAGAGACACAGAACATTAACAATACCTCAAACCCCCCACCTTGTGCACCCTACCAACAATATACCCCACCCACCAAGAATCGCTACTATTCTAATGTAGAACCAAAGATCATTAATATGGACATTAAAAAAAATACCATTTTTAGAGTTTTCTATCAATCAGAGATGTTAAATATATAAAGTTGGAGAATTTTTTTTCTATTTGAGTGATCTAAGTTCTTTTAGCAGTATTTTAACAATATTACATTTTTACTTGTCATAGTCACATCAGGAACATGCAAAAAATAAAGAGTGAAAGAAAATTGTTTCTCACATATCTAAAAAAGTTATATTTCAGTTTATATCAGTACCACTGCAGGGGATTTTACAGCTTACAGTAGATCTTGGTTTCTGTTGTATTCATTCCTGCTGAAGTTAAAAACTCTTTCAGTAGGAGAAGAAATGCCAGTGGCAATTTTTGTATGTACATGGTTGAGTAAATACTATGCAATAACCTTGTGTATATACATGATTTTTTTCAATGTAAGTATTCTTTCCTCCCTTCACAGATTCATTACATTGTCTTTTATTTCTGTTTTGAATTATAACAGCTCAGAAACAGTTCCTCAAATCAGGTATTTTTCTATTGAATCCATGTTCTTTGCAGTAAAAAGAACATATAGGCATAGAAACTATAATCTATAACTCCGTGCTTTAAGGATAACTGTTATGTGCATGTTTATTAAAAAAAAAAAAAAAAAAAAAAAAAGACAGGACATGAAGAAAGAAAGGAAGATAATTACCATTCCAAAAACCCAAATACAAAGAGTATGGAAAAACAGGAAAGTTCTTATCTGGAAGGCATTTATATCTTCTCTTCTAATATTTTGATCCATAATATTCTCATAAAATGCTTCCTAGAACTCCTTGCTATTAATTTAATTTTGAATGGAATTATATATTATATATGTGTAGTTCTAAATTTAAAAATTGAGTAATTGATTCAAATATCTCAGGATAGCTTAGAGTAAAAGCTAAAGGTAGTTGTATTAGCTGTCTCTTATGGGCCATGAGAAATATTAACCATTTGTGCAGCCATTCTTGAAGCGTGGCTCATGAAAATTTGGAATCCCTGAGGTCTTCCCAGGAATTCCAGGTCAGAACTGTTTTCATAACAATACTGACATATTTTTGCCTTTTTCATTGTATTAGATGAAAGCACTGGTGATGCAAAAGCAATGGCGTGTAAAACTGCTGGCATCTTAGCAGGGATCAGGGCAGTAGCAACAATGTACTTTAAAATATTTCTGTTTTCATTTCTAATATGATAAATATGAGTAGCTATAACTCACATGAACTGATAGTCTTTGGGATTCTTAATATTTTAAGAGATAAAGAGCTCATGAAACAAACTAGGAGAATTGATACTTTTACAATTTTTTTTTTCACTTTTACTTATTGGCTAAACATTTGTTATTTATATTTTGTTTTCATTATTTTCACATTGCATAATACTCATTCTATTTGTTTTAATTCATCTAATCTTTTTCTATGAGTGAATTATTTTTGAAGGGAAGACTGTGTTATACAGCAGTCCCTGCCCCTACAAAGCCCATTGTAATTAGACCCATTGTAATCTGAAAATGATTGGGTCTTCTTCTGTTCAGACACTCATGTGATTAATCTTTTATAAAACTGTAAAAAACTACTTAAAATTAAAAATAAAATGACTAAAATAATAGAAATTTAGATTAGCTTGTTTTTAAATGAACTGTATTGCATAGATTAATAGTATTGGGCTGGGGGAGCCCTGCTATGATATTATTTTAAACACAAAAATGTTGGAAGAACTTAATTTATAAGTATATATACTGGAAAAAATGTTTTTCATTTTAAAGGACCATTTATTTTAATCTTCTTTGAAAAAAAAGGAGTTAATCTTATAAAGACAGAATTTGAGAAGCTTGTGGCTGCTGTTTTCCAGTATGCTTTACATTTTGAGTTATTTTAAATTTGTTGTTAACTCCAGTTAATTTAGCCATTAGTAAATACATTGCCAAACTAACTAAACAAAATAAGCCTAAAAGGTATTAAGATACAGATAGAATTAGTCTGATAAATTTACTTGGAATTTGTCTTATTTCACATTTCATTTATAAAACATAAGAACCTTTTTTTGTTTTAATTTACAGCAGTGAGCACCTTAGATGTTTTCCCACTTCTAGCTTTTCAGATAATTTTACACTCTGTGGTCAGTCTATAGAACTTGATATCTTGTGGAAAATATTTCTAAGATATTACTAGGAAGGAAAGATTAAAAAGTTTTTGAAAATTAGAAGATATGGTATAAAAATACTTGAGGTAATTATCTTGAGTATAAATTAAATCTCAATGGAAAAGAATTAAGCAGATTATGAACATTAATTCTGTTACTAAACTCGAGAAAAATTAGTTATAGTGTTATTGAGTAGACATTCTAAATCCCTCAGTTTCTCTATTATTACAATGATTATAAAGATTTCTGGATTATTCGGTGAGTAGGTCCCAAAGTATTTTGATTATCTTTCATTTTTCCTTTTTACTGATGAGATGAATTACATAGAGTTTAAAAAATTTATCTGAAATTACTTACTACACATTAGCACAAACATGCCTGCTCTGTTAAGTACAAAGCTTATGATTTTTTACTACTTTTTTCCTTCTTTTAAGACACTAAGAATAATTTTTGTTACAACAAAAGGTGTTTATTAACTTTTTTAGTATATTAGTAAAGGCAAGTGAAAGATTCAAATTCATCCACATTTTATATAATTCAAACGAGAGTAAGATTTCTATTTTTTCCTTTTTGATTTACTTATTTATTTATCTAGAACCACCTTGTTGTACAGAAAGGCTTACAGTGGTTAAAAGTACGAAGGCATTGAAGTTGGGGTCTAGAGATGGAAAAAGGCAAGTGTTGCCAGGTCTTGTACCAGCAGGATAGAGAGGTGACAAAAGGAGTTGAACCAGGTGGTCCTAGAAAGGCTATGCCCTCCCAAAGGGACAGTGGTTCCTGCTTCAGCAAGCTGCTGCTTGGTGGGAAGGAATGCCCAGGGTTGCTGGATCTGATTGCTCTAAGGATTTCCTGGTTTATAAATATCAAAACTCAATTTTGTAGAGTCCTCAGGTTTGAATCTCTGGTATTGGAAGTTAGACGGTGGTTTTCCTTGCAGGAGTGAGGATGACCATGGACAGAGGCTGGAGAGGTACATGAGGAGAATTGCTGGAATATTTTGTGCCTTGATCTGGGCTGGTTACATGGGTGTGTACAATTGGTGAACATCTCACGGAACCATGAAACCAAGTCGACAAAACTGATCAATGTAGCCATTGAGTGTCATTCTTAGGAAACTGCCCTGTCCTTGCCTTTGGATTATTTAGTTAGTTTTCCTTTAGCTGTAGTTTTAATATCAAAGATATAATGTGCTGAATAAATAGAGAACGTATTCAGTTGTTATTGTTAATAATATGCATTAACATTTATCATGTACTTTTTATTTGCCGTGTACTCTGATAAAGAATGTATCTTTCATTGTTTTAATTATTCCTCCCCATAACACTAAGAAATACATAATTGTATCACTTCCATTTTGCCAGTGAGATCATTAAACCAGTTAGAAATTGACTTACTGATTATTTTAAGCCAACACATAGGCTTATTTGAGAGATTTGGGCCTTGTTTGTTATAGCAGGGGTGATTAAATGATGGAGTTTTAAGAATAGTTAAAAACTGCTCCTGATTCTGATCATGATCGTGGGAAAAGAAACTCATTTCCTCTGTTGCAAGCACTCAATCAAATATTGTATTGATTTGGCTCAGGTTTTATCAATATTCAGTTAGAGCCACATATAAATTTTTATTATTGAAATTTTTGGTAGAAATAATTTAATTATTGTGAATCTGAAACTCTCCATCTTCTAAATCTCTTTTTTATTTGAATCAATTATGTTTATAAAGTTTTAGATAATGTAATGATTATCAAAATGAACATTGATAGAACAGGGCTGATTGTATTACTAAATATTTACAGATATAACTTTGTTAGCAATATTTACTGAGAATTTCTAATGGGCCAGACAATATTCTAAGTACTTTGCATGTCTTAAATCATTTAATTCTTCCTTAGAGCCAGTGAAATGGATATGATTATCATCCTTACTTCAGTGTTTAAGCAACACAGTGATTGGCAAAGCTGCATTTTTAACCTAGGCAGTCCAGCTCCAAAATTCATGATAACTTCTGAAATCTGTTGCATTGTGAGCCATGTCTAAAATGTGTACTGGTTTCAATAAATTGGGCTGACCTAGGAAATGAGGATGAACTGTTACTGAAAATACATGCATGCATGTGTGTGCCTGTATGTTCACCCTCATACAAATGTACAGTATTAGTGGCTGGTTATAATTTTCACATACAAATAATGACAACATGGCATGAAGCTTGTTAAATTATGTGGAATTTATTTTCTAATTTAGAATAAGTTTTCAGGCAAAACACTCAAATATTGTGATAAAATATATGAAATCAGATTTTATTGTTTTTAACATTTTGGAGTTAATGGGTACACATTTATCTATACAAATACTTCCAGAAAGATGAATTTACTAGGGATAATAGGAAATAAGTTGACATTTGCATGGTATATGGAAATAGAAGAAAATAGATGTCACAACGTTCAAACTTTGGAACAGAGAGGACTCAGGAGTTTAGAAACTAAATACATCACATGAGTACTTGGAAATATCTGTAAGTGAGAAAATATATCATTCCAGCCTTTCTTAATAAAACTTGAACATAAGATTTTATACGATGTAAATCTTCACAATCAAAGTTTTTACTAATAAGTTATAAAAATTAAAGTAAATCTTTATTTGTACTACTCTATAGTAATTTTATTTGACTATATAGATCAGTTTATTCTTGTTTGTATTCTGATTTTTTTGTTTGTTTGTTTCCTATTTGGACTCAATTGTGCTGAAAACATATTGCTCAACTGGGCTCCATGAATACTCTTCTAAACACAAGTTTAATTGATTCATTGTTTCTTAATAATTCTCTATTAAGAATATTACTACATGTAGTAATATCATTCTGTGTAATACATTTTAAATCTTCCTATGATGTGTTGATGTGAATAGTTTAAGAGAAATATATATTTCCCAAGTTCTTGGGAATAAATATTTCCCTAATATTTATTATTATGAAAAAATGCATTAATGACACTGGTTTCTGTAAAATTAGATGTTTATCACATGTGTAGCAGGAACATATGTAAATCATATTTATAAAATGGTAAATGCACAATATTATTTTTCATGCAATTGACTGACTTCAGTATATAATATTTGAATGTATGCTTTGGCTTGAAAGGCATGAGGTCTTTCCAAAAAATGCTAACATCCATAGCTATTAGTACTATCAACAATATGAAAATAAACATTTGGAACTGTTTCTGGGACTTGTTAGTGTATTGAGGAAATAGCACTTGGAAAAGAGTATAAGTCTATAGGAATATTGCAATATAAAAAGAAAACATGCTTCAAAAGTAATAAAGGCAAGAGGAGATGTCATTATAAAAAGAGGAAACTAGAAAATTATGGGTTTGAAGGTGAGTAGATGGTAATTGAACTCAACAGAACTTTTTCAGCTAAAATTATTGATGTTGTTGAATTAGAGACACTTCTATTTTTTTCAAACCATCACCACTGATCATTAAAAAACTCTGTATATTTTACATTTAATATAAATTAATGTACTCCTAGATATTTTAATTTACTTATCAGATATTATATATTAATTTTATGTGATTTATGATAACACTCTACTAATGGGAACATCTAATTAAAGATAATATTATCTCCTGATTTAGAAACATTATCTTTTCTGTTTCATGATAATAGTAGTTTTTGTTTTAGATTCAGAATTATACTCATTAAGCCCATCAAACCATGGCCATGTGCTACAATGCTTGAGTGTTTCTGTTATATGTCATTTATGTTATATATATGTTTTTGATATGCTATATCTACACATTTCAAACTTTATCTAGATACTGACTTTTATTATCATTTCTCTCCCCAAACCACAATTTTGTTTTGTTTTGTTTTCATTAAGTGTAAAAATGCCTATAACTAGTTGCACCATTTACAACCTTCCACATAGTGGTATTATTTCTCTGTAGGTATTTTAGAATTTAAGGTCACAAAAATGTACTTCTCTATAAATTAGTCTCTGCAAAATTTGTTTTAATAAAATATCTTTTACCTTTCTAAGGAATTCAAGTAGATTATTTTTGCCTGAGAAGATAGAAGGATTCTGAATTACTTTCCAAGTTTGGTTCCCCCAAAAAAAGAACATAGAATCCTTTAAATGACCTTACATTCAATTACTTACTCTAATAGTAGTTCTCTGCTGTGAAATAAACAAACAAACAAACAAACAAATAAATAAAACAATTATATATAGCGTAATCCTTCACTGAAATATTAGAAGTGGAAAAGCATAAATTAGTAAAAGCAGTGCAAGCGCACATTGATAATAGCGTGGAACATGAGCCTCCTGCCAAATCACAGAAAAATGTGTCTTAAAGTTGTAAGGTACATGACATGTACCTAAAATGTTATACATTAGTGCATATAAAGAAAAAATAATTCTTGATGCTATGTGGTTGAATACATATTTGATGGCTATAGTTGCCTTATAAAAGGATGTAGACAACAAACGACAAAAATAAATTGCAGCATAAATCTTATCCCCTAGATTCTTTTACTCTGCTGTACCACAGTAATCATGGGAAATAATTAAAGAACATGTTGTTTTGATGATTATAGCATGAATTCAATGTATCCTTAGAGTGGAGCTTTGAAACCATATGCCAATAGTGTTAGCATACGTGTGTGTACACACACATGCACACACACACACACACACACACAAATGAGAACATAATTTCTGAGTTATATATATATATATATATAAGGTATTTATTATTTGTATTCTAACGTGCAGATTAATTTCAAGAAAAATATGATATTTTTTCCTCTGAAATAGAAGTACACTGTTACCTAATGATTCAAGATTTGAGGTTACTGTTTCCCTCATTTAAAAAGTAGGGGAAAATCTTTCTTATCCATATATTTTATTATTTTATTTAAAAAACTTGTGTCAGCAAAATAGAAGAGACATGATTATTTTATTTTATTATTGACAGTACTAATGCTTAAACAGGTAAAATGATTAAGTTTAAAACTTACCCTGTGCCATTTTTTTAAGTTTAACTATATAAATCTGTTTTATCACCAGCTTATTTGGAAAACAGATGACTTGTATTTGTTATTGTGAAATAAAAGTATATCTTTTTTATTAGCAAGATAAAAAAATTTAAATTGTTGGACTTTAAAATTGAAAAATAGAAGTTACTAATTATGAGGGGAAACAAATTGGAAATGAGATAGTCAACAGTTGTATAAAGACTTCATAAAGAAAAATATGTTTTTTGGAGCACCAAAATTGTATTAATTTTAGTGAGATTTAGAAACTACTCCCTACTCTTCAAACACTTAGGCTTCATCTTCTAGGTTTGGAGCAAGTGCTTTGAAATCTTTGCAGCAGACTTTGGTTTGAAATGCAAGCCATGCGTCCCAGCGCACATTGCCTCTCTGAGCAACTTGGAAGCAAAATACTTGCATCGAAGGCTCATAAGAAGGATAGAAAAATCTATGATTTTTCATATGTGTTGCATCACATTGCTAAAGTGGTTACTATTATGACTAGATATATATTTTTACATTTTCCTCTATTGTCTTTCTGGATTTTGATAATGTTTGTTTTCCTATTTAAGTCAAAAGAGATGTCTTTCTGGATTTTGATAATGTTTGTTTTCCTTTGTAAGTCAAAAGAGACATGTATAAAAAATTCCTGTCAGAAAGAATCTCCATTATGTCTTTCCAGTACATCAGCTTCATATTCTAAACAAATGTCATGATGTATTTAGATTTATAAGTTTTTTCTTTGCTCTACTTATTTTTAATTCTTTTATTTTATGACCTTTGGCTAAAGAGTTTGGTTCTGAGGAAATCCTTATAGAACATGAAATTTGCCTTTAAAACCATAAAGGTTTTTTTGTGTGTGTGTTTCTGTTTTGGTTTGTTTTTTTCCATTGTGGGGACTTTCACTTTTTTAATTTCTGGGACCTCAGTAGTCTCTTTTCTCCATCCCACTCCTTATTTGATAGTCCTCTATAAGAATGCTATCACTTTTTTACTTTCAAATTATCTCTATTATTTTGAATGTCACTATAGATTTCCAATTTTCATATTTATCTTTCACCAAATGGATCAAGATCTAGTAGGCCAATTCTAACAAAGTCTATTTCCTTTCAGACAGTACAAGGCAAACTCTTTGCTTTGTGTGTCTATTCAATAGGCCCCAGGAAAAATTACTCTTTAATGTTATTGTACCAGTTTTTGAAACTTATAGAGCATGATCTTATTCCTAATATCGTAAAATCTATAAAACATTTCTTTTCCTAATTAACCAACTTAATGTTAAATACAGTTATTTAGAAAAACATGGATGAGTTCTGTGTCATTGAACTCAAGTCTGTGTCAGTGAACTCGAATCATTAATTCTCATAAGGAACAATACACTTTGACTGTAATTTGGCAAACAAGTTTTGGCACATATTCAGTACTGTGTTCATGAAGCTCAAATAACCATGATTGAAGATAATGTAAATTTTAATTTTTCCTGACTTTCTCAAACCCTAAATGATATTACAAAAGCATCTATTTACATACTAAGACTCATAAATATTCCAAATTAATTTTCTCAATTAATAGTTTGTGTCAGCGATGGTAGGGCCTAGTCTGTCAGGGTTCCACTGAGGTTTTAAGCTAGAGGAAGCAAAATAATTATTTTTGGAAACTTTTTTGAGATGAATGGAATTTAAAAAAATGAATTTGTATCTATCTTAGCAGGTGAGTGGAAGTACTATCATTTCTAGGTCATGCAAACTACCATAGCTAAGGATTTCCATCATCCTTATCTCTTAAAATAGTTTATGGTTTTTAAAGCAAGTTGTTTTAATATAAGTTGTTAGATTATGTATCTGTTAAGAAAGTTTTAGTCTTAAATACATAAATACATAAGTAAATAGAAGCATATTGTTTCAGATAAACGAATAGTCTTTGGAAAAGTTGAGTTGCTTATAAGTTGCTTATGAATTGCTTGATTCAGGCCTTCGTGTCTTATATCTGCCAATTCTGGGTTGGCTGCTTCTTTAGTCATCCACAGGGTGATATCCTCCAACCCACAGTAACTCCAGGAGCGCTTTCTCTCTCATGACTAGAGGTGTTCCAAGACCCTCTGTACCCTAAGGAGACATCTTTATCTCTGCATGCCCAGCCAAACCCACTTCTCCTGACTGGATCAGCCTGAGTTCACATCTCTAAGCAATCTCTGTGGCAGACGGTGGCATATGTAGAGAGTGCCTTAAGCCAATGGTTCTCAACTAGGGATTATTTCTATTTCCCAGAGTGTATTTGGCAATGCTTGGAGACATTTTTGGTCATCACAACTGGAAGAGTGGTGAAACTGTCTTGTGTTAAGAGTCTAGGCATGCTGTAAAACGTCCTACAATGCACAGAACAATCGCTCAACAACAAAAATTATCAAGCCCCAAATGTGATAGTGCCAATGTTGAGAAACCTTGCCTTGAGGCAGTCAGTATCCGCCCTAATCCAAGATGAAGTGCATGCCTAAAAATGAGAAAAGAATGTTCACTTAAGGTAAATCTGTATGTATGTTCTTGACAGAAAATAAGAGAAGCAGGTGCTGGGGATATAATCAAAATTATCCAACCGCTACTCCAAAAGTAATTCAGTGTTTTATGTGGAGTAGCACAAAATGGTTTACCGTTTGCTATAAATGACAGTTCTAGGTGTGATACTGTGTAATACCTACTGATATAACCAAGGTTATGATTATTTTCAGTGTTTTGCTTTCCATTTAGAAGTTATTCTACATACTTACAGGAGGCTATATTTTGAGCCATGAAAACATCACTGGACTGGTAAGAAATGTGGCTTGAGAATGTCTCCACAAATAATCCCTTTTGGTTTAGTACTTAACAATTAAATTTTGAAGATTTTCTCCATTCTATTTAAGATCTTTTAAACAATAATCTTTGTAGACTTTTGGAGAGAAAGGTCTTAGAGATTTTTAGAGAAAGATGTCAGTGTCATCTCATTCTGACAGTATTGTTGAAAATCTCTTGGTAGACCACATACAAAGCAGTTATCCACATGCTGTTTACATTAGTACTTAGCAGAGAGAATTTTGGGAGGGATTCTGGACAATGTCATCACTCTATTGTCTTCTTAATGAAGTAACCAGCACAGTGGTGAGCCAGCTGCATTTTTAAACCCAGCAAGCTAACTTGTGAAATAGAAACTGTTAAGTGTCAGAGGGAAGGGTTTGAATACAAAATTTGCTACTGGTGAACGCGATAAGAAGACTCTTGTTAGGAAATGTCTCTTGGACGATGCAGTCTAGGAGTTTAGAAAACTTCAGGGCTCTTTTCAAGTATGTATCGCCATGCATTTTCTAGTTCAGCTGTAACCACTTTGTAGGGTAAGGGACCGCAAAGTCTAAAAGGATAAAAATTCTCCTTTTCACGTGAAGACCCTCATCCACAAGACTAGAACTGGAATTATTTGAGTTCACTTTTTTACATAGACACACAGGTTTAGGAATAAAGTATTCATCTCTAAGCACTCAGAACATTTTCAGAAAGAATCATTAAACAGCAGCCCTTTGAAAAACTAATCTCACTAAGTCCCATTCCTTAGGTTTTTTTCTTTCGTTTTTCTTGACATCAGGCATTCAGTTTAATGGCACCAATGGATAAGAATGATTCCAATACCAGGTAAAGCACATACCTAAAAATGAGTGAAGGATACTCAAGGTAAATCTGTATGTTATTGACAGACAACAAGATAAATAGATGATGAGGAGATAATGTAAGGCACTCTACATATTACACTGTTTGCCACTATTCATCCCCTACTCCAAAGGCAGTTTGGTATTTTATGTGTAATATCATTAAATAGTTTATCCTTTACTAGAATAACAATGCCAATGACAAAGACTCAGCATCTCAAAACCTGAGGTCACTGCAGTACCACCTCCCCCAAAAAAAACAAATGAAACCAATCAAAGAAGACAAAAGTTGTACCCACATGGTGGTGCTTCAATTTTGAGAGACAACCAATGTTTCTGGTTTAGTCTCACAGCAATTAGAACATTGGATGTCCCATGATCTGATTGGAGATACTGCATGCAAGGAGAGATATTTGGCACTGAGTAAATTTGAATTCAAATTTTAGTTTTGTTACACGATTTGTGTCTAAGACCTTTGTGAATTCTTCCACTCTTTTCATCACTGGTCTGCAAAGACTGACTAAAGCCCTGGGCTGACCCTCTGCCCTGAGTGTGCACTGGTACTCTTGACTTGAAACCTAGATGCCTCCTGACTGGTAGTACCTCTCCTCTGCTCCAGGTTGTTAAGGTCAAACTAATAATGAAAGAAACTGGATGTGGGGGCACAGGATGAGCTCCATACTAACCACAGCTTTTAAAATTACTTTAAAATTGTTTAATCAGTGATACTTTTGCTCTGAAATAAAATGTTCATAATAAGAAAAAAAACAGAAATGCCATCACATTTTGCTCTTGGAATGAAGTAACTAGTGAACCCCATGCTGAATTTTTTTTAAATGTTTAAAATTATATATTATGACTTAGTAAAAATGTAAATAAATAATACGATGTTGTTTCTTAGAAGCATCTGGCAACTCTACTAGTCAGTCATAATAAATGCAAGGATATGCATTCTCAATAATTCTCATTCTATATAAACTATGATATACAAGTATTTCTACTTATAATCTAGGATACAATTAAATTAAAGGTAGTTCAAGATCTTTGATTTCAAACTAAAGGTATAAAAAAAATCAAAGTTTGTTTTGTCTTGCCAATAAAATTACAAAACATGCCAGTTTTACTTTTTGAAAATCCAACAAATATCTAGAGTTTCTGTATTGCAGTAGACCATTCTTAAAGACTTGAAAACTGATGCTGCGCAATTCCAGCCTTGATAACATGAAAAGACTCAGATTAACCATAGAGATAAGCTATTGCTAAAGATGCTTCCACATAGGCTACTGTGCTTGGAATCATAAATCCCAAGGTTCTATCTCAGGAAAATAGATGGTGATACTACCGTGGATGGAACAACCTACATGATAAGGGAATGAATTTCTGTAAGGCCTACAAAGCTGGACCAGTCTCCCTCCATTGCTCACCTGCAGCTGGCCTCCCACATTTGCACACACAGCTTTCCCTTTTTGATCTTGTCTCTTTGTACTTCAAATCTTGCTCCTTCTGATCCAACCATGATGGAGTCCTTGAACATGACAGACATAAAACACCCATATTGCTGTTAATTCTTCCATCAATCAATTTAACAGCCTAAACAATGTTTCTGTTAACTTACTGTGAAATACTCTAAATTCAAAAGTATATGCAAAAAGAAAAAAGAAAAACTCCTAAGTATAGTCAGTCAGCCTTATAAATATTGAGGAAATTTTTTTTTCTAAACTATTAAACAAAAACTAAGGCAAATATTAGAAATGCAAAAGGAAAACAACATTTTACAAAGTCAATTGATGTTCATTTATTTATTGAAATACAAAGAAGCTCCCATAGCTTTAGTTGATAAATAGAACCCTGTTAAACTGAAGATATGCGGACCATCTAGAGGGTTTGCCTTGTTGAAGTGCTAACCATATGCAGTTAGATCTTTTTATTATTAAAGAAAATTCAGAAACTAGATACTTATGAAAATCTCCTAAATTTTAAATTTTGAATCACTTAATAAATACACTGTGTGGTTCCAATTATACCTGAAGAGATTTAGCTTATATTTTATTGGTGTCTTCTAGAATCTTGTGTTTCAAATATGAATTACCATGAATGATAATTCCTTCAGGAAGTCATTGAATAGGGCTGTATTTCATCTTTTACTGAATTTTACTTCAATCATTCAGGGATCTTAATTAGAATAAATGATCTCTCAAGTTTATAGAACTGGCAATATCAGATTTTGTTTTAGTTTACTTTACAAATCATAGCACGTACTATGTCTCATGTCTGTTTTGGGTGGTGGTAGTGAAAGGAGAGCTAAAGACCATTAGGGTATAACGCTGCAACACATACTGAAATTATGTCAAAGCAAGGTTTTTATAATTAAATTTGGTCAGATTCAGATAGTAAAATAACAAATTATTATAGGTTTATTAGAAATTGTTTTCCCTCAGACATGATGTCATTAGAAATAGTATATACATCACTTAGTAATTTGAGAAGATATCGCCTAAGTAAATCGAATGAGGTAGGACACATTATCACTGATTTTCATAGTTGAAAAATATAGAAATATAGCTGTAGTTTTCCAAATATAACTTATTCAGTGCCAAACATCTCACATTTATTACTTAGCTGTTCTTTTGTTTATTTGGCTGTTTTGCTGGCCTTTTAATATATTTTACCGTATGTGCACAGGAGAAAATGAGTAAGAAGAAAGTGAAATTTCCATCCATTAATTTTGTCTTTTAAACATATGTCTTGTTTTTTTTTTTTTTTTAAATAGAGTTGTCTTTTATGGAAAACATTGCAAAGTCATAGTTATATGGAATTTACTGTACCTTTATTTTATATTATTTGAGAATAGTTTAGATCACTGATATATAAAGTAGTATAAAGATATAACTTAGATCAGCAATGTAACTAGAGGTATTAGTAGTATCCAGTTAGTTCATGATGTGGCAGTTGTTCTTGAAACAGTTATTTTTTTGGAGAATTAATATTTCACTGACTACCAGTGATCTTTTTTAGAATTCTTCCTTATGACTAAGGTAAAAAAAAAAACAGGTGTGTGTGTGTGTATGTGTGTGTATGTGTGTGTGTGAAAATTGTCACTTCATTTTTTTACAGTTTAGCATTCTGTCAGAATGTGGGTTAATGTTTATTTGTTTGTGTTTATGTAATAAATCTTATCAACTGTGAAACTATGAACTATATAGAGGAAGTCAAAGCAGGGATGAGGCAGGAAAATCATCGCCAACAGTATTCTTATTGGTTAGTCTGTTTACCAGCTTTACATGGAAAGAGGATGTGAGTTCCAAATTGTTTAATGTTAAGATTAACATTTACTCATCATTATTCCAAGAGAAATCTACAATCATATGTTATTTCTTACTTTCTGTAATAATAAATTCTAATTCTGCAGACATGTGCAAATACATAATTAATGAACAAAACATAATATGCTGTATATACTATTTTGGACTACACTCCAAAGACTATTTTAAAACCTTTCTTAGGTTTCATAAAGTCACTTATGAGTAAGAATGTGCCTGTTTAATTTTTGTGGCTATTAATATTTAATAGCCTAACTCTTAAAGAAATAAACATGGTTCTTTTTAAAGAAGATAACATCTAAAGTGTTTTGGGTTCATTTTTAAAGAATTGTTTTATATTTTAACTGATGTTATTTAGTTTAGTTTCTCTGTAAGTATTTAATATTTTAGAATTCTACATGCTAAATTTCCTTTCCTATATTTATGTGTACAATTCTGATTAGACAACCCAGCTTCACCTAATATTGTTATGTCTTAATCCTTCTTTCCCTCAGGCATGCCCCATCTTATTTTCAAATGTGTAACATTGTGATAACAAATATATCAAATTTAGACCCTCCAGCTTCTGATCTGAATTTTAAAAATGGCCTGTGAGTAGTTGGTTTTAATATACAGAATAAAATGGGCATAAATTATCCATGGTTACTTTTGCTATCTTTAATAAACTTTCTTTCTAAAACAAATTGAAATGATAATAGGTACCAAAGATGTGTCATATGTAGGGTGGTACGTATTTTTGTCTAAACAGAGACACTTTTGAAACCAAAAGTTCGTGGTGTTGGGAATTTTGTCAAGATCATAAGGGTATACCAGAGGAGCCCTGGACTAACTAGGACATGTGTATGAAAGCTAGCAACCAGAATTAACTATATTTTTTATGAGCATTTCATGTTAAGATAAGAAAAGTAATGCATGTGCCGCTTATAAAAGGGCACAATTTCATTTTTAATGCAAGGGAATCTATGATGCAAACATTTAATATATAGTTTTATTGACTGCCTAACCTAGTACTTTTCTTTGAGGCAAGTGTCATTTTTCTAAAATCCATTCTTCATTTAGGCTTATGTGAGTAATGCATTGTTTCTTCATCTCTAATGGGTCCTATTACCAAAGATTGCCCAGGGGTAGGTCAGCAAACTATAGTTTAGAAGATATGTAATTTAAATTTAGACATGATAGGTCACCTTCTTATATTAAGAGTGATCTCTAAAGGATGTAATGAGCAAGAAAACATTATTTTCAACCTTTGGGAAATACAACTTAATGTTTCAGTAGTGTAAATGATCTAGCAGATCAAAGGAATATCTTTAGAATAAGTATTTGTTAAAGAGTTCTATAGAAATAATTTTACAGAGATTATAGTGAGATAATCAAGTGACTAGTGCATATTATATTTCTTCTTGAATTTTAGAAAAAAGATAGGAAACCATTCAGATGTTCAATTTATTCTTCTAACATGTTATCTGCTTGAAAGTGTAAAGCAAAAAAAAAAAAAAAAAACTGTTTTAACCATAGAGAAAAGAACATTACATTATTACTTTAAAAGAGAAAGTCATTGCTTTTAGATTAAAAATTTATTTCCTAGAGATCAAACAATAAATACTTAAGAGTTAGTGAGATGAAGCATGAAAATTAGCAATTTGACTAAAAACTGACAAAATTTTATTTCTTAAAATATTTTATTTTTAAGCATAGGGAAAGTATTCTTTTTTTTTTTTCCTCTCAAGTCTGTTATATCAAAATGTCTATGTCTGGAGGACTATTCTGTATTAGGGAAATGCTAGATGCTCTCAGAAATAAACCCTAACATTTCAGTGGCTTAACAGAGAGATGTGTGTTTCTTGTCCATTTAAGACTTTAGAGATGATGCTTTAGCAGGTGGATTTTTTTTCATATGGTTATTGGAAAACCCAGGGGTCCCTCCAACTTGTGAATCTCATTTTCCCTAGGGCCTAGGAGTCTCCTGTATTCAGATGGCAGAACTGACAGGGGACATGGACTAAATGCAGAGGAACGCTAACTGCTCCCCAAAACCCTAGCCTGGAAAGGTCACCTATCACCTCCAATCATTGATTCACTAGAAAGAACTAATCACATAATCATGCCTAATGAGGGGTTCTGCAGATCTATATAGTTTCTTTAGGTGGCCACTTCCCACATCCTAGAATAAACAACATGATTTTTGTTGGACAACTATCTGTCTGTACTATAGTAACTATGGTAAATTTAATTTGGTAGTGAAAGGCCATTCAAAAGATAAGTATTAACAAGATATCAAAGTATTACTTCCAGGGAGGCAAGATGGGTTCCTGAGAGGAAAAATATCTTTAGAGAACATCTTTATCACATTTTGAATTAATACTGTGTGCATGAAAGAGCTGATTAAGTATCAATTATATTTTTAAAAATTTTATGCATAAATTTAATGGGAAGGAATCTTCATAATCAGTGACTCATCCAACCTGTGTTTTTATAAACTATATAGACAATTTCTATTCTTTCAGTACATTACAAAATAAAAATTTGATCATTTAAAGAGAAAAAAAATTGAAAGGATTAGCATTTGCTTTATTTTCCTGTTGGAAAATGTTCCCACTAATTCACATGAAAAAAAAAAAGTCCCTTTATTCTAGTTGAATTTAAATGTGGCCAATTTAAGCATGCAACGAGTTTTAGAAACAAAAGCAGCTATAGCATAATACTTGGAATGATTATGATATCATTCTTTCAGCCGTGAGGTTATTGTGAATTTTATCAAATGAAGCATTTACTGGCAAAAAACTGCTCACTTCCCCTCTGAAAAATCTCCAGATGATGTAGTCTGCTAAAAGACTCATTAGAAACCAGAAACAATTGTCAAAGACTCATCATATGCTAGACGGTGAAAGGAATGATGGTTATGCCTGTGTTTTGTGCTGAAAATATACACCTTTACTTATTCGTTGGATCAGCCAAAAATATGAAGAGACATTTAACTAGTTTCTCAAGAGTTCACATTAATATAATGACCTTTTCTTATTTTTATAGCACAGTTATTACCTTTGTTAGATATAGTAACACAGTTTAAAAGAGAATTAAAAATAAAGACACTTAAAAAAAACTTTAATTACAAAAGTCAGTCTCTTTTTTATCATTGGAAAAATAGATTATGTTGCTATCTACAAAAAGGTGAGTGATTTAGGCTTTTGCATCCTAGTATTCAAAACAAAGGGCCATTTATAGATTTTACTACTTTGAGCTCTGCTAAATTATTTACTGTTATTTCTGCAATGTCTGATTTTTTGTGTTTTCCAGTTTAGTCTAGCCAATTTAACCACAAGAATGGCAGTTCCACTTTAGGTTTTAGAAGCTGTAACTCCCCGGGCATGACTGGGAGCTGCTGTCTACTTCAAGAGAAAAAAGGAAGAAGAAATCCTAAAGCTTCTTTAAATCTCAACAGAATGAGTTTTTTTTCATCATCCTTAATTATTATGTGGTATATATACACAATTTAGACAAATTGTCTATCCTAATAGAGCTGAAATTATTTACCAAAAATGTTAAAGGGACATATTGGCTCTTAAAATTAAATAACTGTATCTTGTATCTTATTATGGCCTTCAAGGCTCAATATGATGTGGATCCCCAACTTCTGTGTGACCTCGTTTCCTATCATGTTCCCCATGCCCATTTCACCTGAACATTGCATATGGCTCCAAATATGTTCTCTCATTTGTTCTTTATATTGTTATGAGGAAACTTTTAATCCAACTTAAATGAGACGACACTTTTTATTTTTCTTATCTATTTTTCTTGCTCTGAATATCAGAGAATGATATATTTAAGGCCTATGCATACAACTGTGTGTTTTTTTTTAATTTTCACTGTTTTCCGAGGTTTTTGTACATTTAAAAAATTGGTCAAGAGTGGGACTACTTTCATGTTGCAGTAGTAGGTTTGATTGTACTAATATTAGTACATTGTTAAATGAAATACATAAACTGAGATGCAAATGGGAAATATATAATGTATAAAAATGAACAGTGTGATAGCAACATAGAAACTTGATACCTTTGACTGCAAAATTCCAACTATGAAGAAAGAGGCATGTATTAAAATCCTAAACAGTATGCATCAAAAGCATCAGTGTGAATTTTTCAAAACTTACTGGCAAGGATAATTTATGGGTAATGAATTTATTTCCCACATGTTTCATTTTTAACAAAATATAAAAAGCATCTTTTTTTTGTTGTTTTTTACAAAGGAAGTAAAATACCTAGAGCTAAAGAAAATATTACAAAGTAAAAAGATAATACTGCTAACTATATCTGCAATGTTCACAGTCACCAGCCAGCACCATAGTGAAAGTTGTCATTGGAAGTCTCAAAGGCTGCCAGCATATTTCCATACAGTACTCTCACCAATAGCATTATGCATGCTTACATTGAGAATAATATCAAAACAATTGAATTTATCCCAAGTGGTAAACTTCAGAAGGATTACTTTCCAAACTTTGTAGCATGTAGTTCAAAAAGTGATTGATCTTATTAAGCATTTGCTGTCATCTACCACAAGACAACTGATGCTTAAAGTCACTTATTCTGTGCTCCATTCATTTCTATTGTGAATACCTTCACTGAAGGATGTGAGCAATCAATTGGGATTCTCATTACTAAAATAGAAAGGCCAGTCTCTGATAGTTTCAACAAGGCACTCTAGATTTAGAGCGCTGTTTAATATAGTGATCACTCTGTTACTCAGAGAATTAAGGTAAATTTGTCAAGTTTAATTTAGAAAGAAAATCCAGGATGCCAAGAAAGGATATATTGCACGTGGAATGATGTTTACTTTAATTAGTCTCTATTTAAAAACCCGCCTAGTGAAAGAATCTTTCCATGACTGCCTTGTCTAAAATAGCAGTTGTATCCCCCGACCCTATCAGACACACTTATTCTGTCACCTTCTCTTGATGTATTTTTCTTCAGACTTGATTACCAGTCATTATAATTAATTTAAATAATTTATTTGTCTTATTCGATTTGAATATCAGCTCTATGAGTGTAGAGACTTTGTCTTTTTAGGTCATTGTGATATATCAGTGTTTAAAAGTGTGCCTCAAATATAAAAGACATTTAAAAATAAATATATAAATACAAGAAAGAATGTATTGTCTTTTCTGACTGGAACCAGAGGACTTTTCTGTCAGCAGACTCAGAATATAGAAAGAGTTTTACAAAGAATCTTTTATAATGAAAGGAAGCTATTCATTTGTAGGGCAATGATTAGAAAATAACTGCAGCTTGAAAGGAAACAAAAAATTGATATTAATTTCAGGTATGTCTAAGGATGAAAGTTTTAAGAAATCTATCATCTTGAATTATGATTGCTAGATTTGTTTATAATTATTAAATTATCTTTAATGTGTCTGACATTGTGCTAAATATTAGGCATAAGAAGATTAAGAGTTTATATCTTGTCCTTCAGGGATTGACAGTCCAGAGAGAGTCGAGAGCAACTAGCACATATTTAAATCAAGAATGTATGTTCTAAAGTAGAAGTCAGTGCAAGGCTCTGTAGGAACAAAAAGGGGGAATGCCTTGTGATGTTAAAGGAAAGCTCGGAGAAAGAGGTACTATGTAAATTGAATTGTGAAATACGTTAGGGGTTTGTTTGTTGGTTAGACAAAAAATACAAAAAGGAGCAAAGATGTGAGAAAGAATTTATATATTCTAATTGGAACTTGTGAGTGAGTGAATGTGTGTGTATGTGTGTGTGTGTGTGCGTGCGTGCGTGTGTGTGTGTGTGTGTGTGTGTGTGTGATGTGACAGAATGACAGGGGTCTCTGATGGAGAGAGAGCATTGGTTTTTAATGCCAGATAAAATAATTCAATTTTATTTTATTCTCCAGGTGCTAAAGCTGCCCAAAATTTTTAAACGAGAAAATATAACCTGAACAAATTTGTGTTGAAAAAAAAAAAAAGATTTCTATGGCCAGAACTTGACTAATAGATAGCAGGGAGATGATGTGGCAAGGTAGGAGATTGATATTTTAACCCTCCAGTGTTCTCCAAAGTTTGTTCAGTGGAACACTGGTTTTAGGGAATGTCTATTGAATGTGTGTAAAAAGGATCATGTTATCAGGTATGTTTTGGAAATATTAAGTTAAGCAATGATAAATAGGTTTATTATTTATATTATTATTATCTTAATTATTATTAAAGAACTTCTTAGCAAATTTCATATGTTTATATGCATCATGAATCTCTAAGATGGGGGCATGTTATATAGTATTTTCTAAACATGATTGACCATTGAACCATCCACTTTTTCTCCTCCTGACAACTGCCACCCATCCAATCTTATATGACATTCTTCTGAGTTTTCACTAGGGGCAATGTTCAGGCAGAATTTCTCAACTGGGCTTCTATGAGAAAACTGAGCTCTATAGAAAATTTTTTGAGTGAGTCTTTGGCAATTATCCTAAGCACGATGCATAGATAGAGGCGTTCTAAGTGCATAAGAGAGAAGTTAACTCTGTACATACAGTGAATGCCTTTGAACATTAGAGATTGGTTCCTTTATGGGTTACCAACTAAGAGGAATGAATACACTTTGGGACATGCTGGTATAGATAACAAGTTATGAGAGCTTGAGTAAAGCAATTACAGTGTTAATAAAAAGACTGCTTCATACATTTTAGTGAGTTATTTTGTTTTTATGTGAGTGTGTTTGTGTGAATTTGTAGCTTGTACTGAAAACTGTTGTTATGGGTTTTCTTTATTGAAGATATATATTTGAATTTATTAGACTTTTTTTTCTTCTCATAATTACATAAAATCAGGATAGAGTTCTGTTCAAAACTTTTAGAGAAATATTAATAATAGAAAATAAACTTCTATAGAATATAATGATTAGGGGAAGTTTGTAACTCAGAATCTGGGAGCAGATATTTTAATAAAACGATTTTGTTGAATTGGAGGAAAGACATTGGAAATATAATAAAGATTACATTGAAAATCATGATAAAATTAAACATTGAAGAAAATGGTTTAAAAGATATTTTTAAAGGGTGACAGTATAAGTGGTAGGAAAAAAAAGCATAGATTTGAATAACTTATTTGATCAGAATGATTAGTACTTACATGATAACTGTGACTTAGGGATATGTTGGAAACTAAAACATTATTAGAAACAAAAGTTTTTTGAAGCAGTGTTTTACAGAAAATATGAAAATACACATGGTAGATTGCCTAAAACTCATATAATTAACATTTTTAAAATATAATTTAAGGCCATTTATATTTTTATTTTGATAGTGGAAGCTATTGAATACTTCAATGGGCAAAACAATTTCATCACTACTGGAGATTGATTTTCACTTCAGTAATCAAGAGAAAGAAATTTAAATTTTGCTGTCCTTAAAAGACGTCATGCAGAATTTTAAGCAACACAAAAGACCACAAGAGAAAGCTTGTTTTTCACCAACAGCTTGATTGGTGGAAGATTGCTTTCTTTTTTTCAAACAGTGCTATTTTGCCAGTTGGATAGTCTCTTTCCAACTATTGACTGTAACCTCCTATGTTGACAAAGATCCCCTTTATAATTTTGATTGATACCAGCAATAGGAAAGCCTGGATTTCTAATACTAATTTTTTTTTCTCTCCACTCTTATGTATTTATAGAAAAGTTCAAACATAAAGAATAGAGGTAAATGTATTTCAACAATTACCAATGCATGGCCAATTTCCTTCCCTTCCCTCATTATTTTTATTTTTATTTATTTTTTAATAAATTTATTTATTAAATTAGTTTCACATGTATAGTACATTGGTTAGACATCTATAATGTTCATAAAACTATCCTCCCAATTGCTCTCTCCCTCCCCTGGCATTTAGGTTGCTTCCATATCTTGGCTATTGTAAACTTTGCTGCCATGAATATTGGAGTGCAAAGGTCTTTACAAATTATTGTTTTGCTTTTCTTTGGATAAATACCTAGAAGTGCAATTGCTGGATCAAAAGGTATATACATTTTTAATTTTTTGAGAAACCTCCACACTGTTTCCATAGCTGCTGTACCAATTTGCAGTCCTACCAACAATGTATGAGGGTTCCCTTTTCTCTGCATCCTCGCCAACACTTGCTGGTTTTTGATTTATTGATGATAGCCATTCTGACAAGTGTGAGGTGATATTGTGGTTTTAATTTGCATTTCTCTGATGATTAGTGACCTTGAGTATCTTTTCATATGTCTGTGAGCCATCTGTATTTCCTCTTTGGAGAAGCATCTCTTCAGGTCTTCTGCCTGTTTTTTAATTGGATTGTTTTTTTGTTGTTGATCTAATACTAATTTTTGACTTTCAATTCTGTTCTTCATATCATATAATGTGACTGTTGCTTTTATTTATTTGTTATAAATATATTATATTTACTTACTTTGGTCTCCAGAATCAGAAAAATTAATTAATTTAGATGGATTTGTGATACTTAAATATGATCCTGTAATTTTTTATTTCTTCCTAAAATAAAACTTTATATTTATGATACAGTGAATATTTCTTGTATTTATTGTATTTCATAAAAATCTAGACTTGCAGAGGCACTTTCATAGGCATAAGATTAATTAATTTTGATTCCTAAAGGATTTGAACACAAAATGCAAATAAATGGTCTGTGTTGTTCATTAGACTGATATTTTAAATATGTGAAAATATAACCTTATGAAAAAAGCAGAGCATTTTTATTTAATATGGTTGTTGTCAATTTTAATATATATGCTATTTAGACAAATGCTGGCCTTTAGAATTTTTGCTTATTAATTGAGTGCATTTACATTTTAACTGTTTTCTTCTCTCTACATTTTACCCTTTCTCTCCATTGCACCATTTACATTTTTTTAAGCTTCATAACCCAAAAGCAGTTACTTTCTCTTAATCATCTCATGAATTTTCTCCAAAATTGCCATGAAGTCTTTCTCTAATGTGAGCACCTCTGCTGCTCAGTCAAAAAGAAACTCCTCTTTCAAAGCTGCTCCATGAAATAAAATGAAAGAGTTAGAGGCATCAAAGAGACTTCAAAAGCATGTGTCCTCAACTCAAGTCCCTTCAGTGTTTCTTGAACAACAGCTCTACTTATTTCTTGAATGGTGAATCAAGCTTTACATTGCTTGAATTCTGAAGATGTCCTCAATATTTCCTTCTCTCAACCAAAACCTCAACTTGTCTTTTATTAACTTCTATTATAAATCTTAATTATTCACTTACTTCTATTACCAGCCTAGGGTTTCTATGATTGTTCTATATCAGCCAAATTCAAAAACTTATACTAGTAAATTCAGCTCAATATCATAGATTTGATATCTACTATTTAAAAATATTTAATGCTAGACTCATTATTAGTGCTTCAATGACAATAAGACATTTTTCTGACTTTGGAGTTTAAAGTCTGGTAAGGAAAAAGTCACATCAACAGATAATTTTAGCCTACTATTATAAGCCCTAGAATTGAGGTGTTATCAGGGTCCTTTTGGAATCCAGAAAGAAAGTCTTGGCCTGATTTTGAAATTGAAGGATAGCTTTCTGAGAAAGATTATATTTTGGAAAAATAAGCAATGTGAGAAGATACTTCTAACAGCAGAAGCGCAGAGATATGAAATGGAATAAATATGAAGAAAAATGTAAGTTTTTATGATTAATAAATGCTGTTGTATTATTTTTAATACTTGTTTCAATGTTATTTTTTAACCTGTGAATATTTATTAAATTAAGATAGTGCATAAAGTTAGTGTATCAGTTGTTTCTATTTAACAAACAACCCAAAACTTGGGGTCTTAAAACTGTAGACATTGCTCAAACTCATAGTTCTATTGGTCAGCGGTGCAGTTCTTCCGATCTGATCTGAGCCTGCTAGGCTTGGGTTTGATAGTCCAGAAAGGCCTCCCCCAAATTTCCTGTGATTTGGCAAGATGATTAATTTGGTTAGGAGTGTTGGCAGGATCAGATGGGACAGTTTGTCTGAGCTTTTCTTGATCTCCAGCTTCCAGGTTTCTTTATAAGATAGTCTCAAGATTACAAAGAGCTGAAGGCAAAACTAAGGTCTAGTGTGCAAGCACTTTTCAATCTCTGCTTGAGTCACTTTTTTTTTTATTGAACAATTAGCGAAAGCAAGTCACATGACCAATCCCAGAGACAATTTAAGGAGAAAGAAACCACACCCCTATAAGAGAGAAGTTGCAATTCCATTTGAAAACGGATTATATAGGGATAGGAACAATCTGTGACTATCTTTGTAATTAACCAGTTATCCTGTAAACTTTGTAGTGTTACCATGATTTTATTCTTTTTTTCTTCCTTCATTGTATTGCTTTCCTATTGGAAAGCTCATTCCAGTTTGCCATGTAGCGCATTATTAGTTATAAATTGAAATCAAGAAGAGCTGATCTGTTTTTTTGTTGTTGTTACTACTAATTGAATACATGCATTAGCCTTCTCACAGATTTCTGCTCTTTCCATTTGACTTTTTTATTGTAATATTCCATATACAAATCCCCCCAAATACTTTTTCTCCCTAGAAATCAAAGACATGACAATATTATTTTATTTGGAAGGAGATATTGAAATTCTTTTTTTAAAGAAATTTCTATGCTATTTAATATCCATATTTTAATTATTCTGTTTTTGTTAGCTCTATCACCAAGTTTTGCCGAATGTGATATATATATATAATATATATTACATATTATATTTTATATATATATATATATATGTGTGTGTGTGTATTTATAACTATATATAGTTATGCTTTTGGATTTATAGCAACTTTTATGATATTTTTGATGCAATTTGTCCCTGGTGTCCCAAGTAGTCCTAGCTAGTGACTGAAACTCACAAGGTGGCTTACTACTTCTTTCTGGCCATCAGGGTGCCATTCAGAGCAGAGACCCTGGAGTCACTGCAGTTCACACTTGAAAGTTTTCATGGCTGAAATTTAGCTATTTTTTTCTTTCTCTTTTTCATTCAAACTATAGCAACTGTTTCAAAAGAAACATATCGTACCACAGAATACATTCTGAAAAAGACAAATTTAATTTTTTGGATGTTACTGTAGACTAAGCAAAAATGTTCTGCTGTTCATCCTGGTAAGAACAAATAGTTAAAAGTTTATTTGCATCGTTTCTAGTGGAGTTTTTACTAGTAGAAAGAGTAGACCAGAGTGAAACTTTAAATGAAACCTGCTTAAAACCTGTTCTTAGATAATTTAGGATATTTTCTCCCAATTTTTCAGAAATATATGCATATATTTATATAAATGCATATAGGGTAGTATAGTTACATATATAAATAAATATACATATAGATTGTGTGTGTGTGTGTGTGTGTGTGCGTGTGTGTGTGTATAACATATAATTAAAAGAAGTCTGGCTTTAGGCTTTTTTGTTTTAAAAAATAGGTGGGGTGGTCATTAACAATATAGAGAGTACAAATGAACACTTCCTAATTTAACTCATACAACTAATTTCTCTGCCTTCTGAACCTTGTACTAAAATGACAGTAAAGACATTTTTAAGATATACATTTTACAATAATGGGAAGAACAATAACGGAGACAATAGCTAGATAATTTGAGGAGCTGGAAAGTAGATGGATGAGTATTAAGTAACTGAGCAGACCTGAGAAATTTTAGTTCTGAACTGACATTGCAGAAAGCCTAAAACCAACTCCATCCAAAGGTCTCAGGGATTGGTAGTACCAGGATTTTCCAGAGGTGGAAATAAAATAACAAGAAAACTATTTAATAAAGGAGATTCACAGAGAAGCTCAAGTACTTGGATCTATTCATTTCTTTTGTATGCCTTTTATCCTCTTTTCCTTATCTCTTCTGCAGTAGTACTACAACAAAGAAATAGATTAGCTGACTTATTTTCTACTTTTGTGTTTAGTGTAGCTAATATACATCATTATTTCCTTTAGGATAGTTTACACTTGAAACATTATGATTTTATGAGTCTATTTGTTGTTTTATTTCTGTTTTTCTTTTCATTTTTGTTTTTGTTTGTTTTGTTTTAAGCAATAAAGTTTCCTTAGGATTTCTTGGAGGATTTTCAAGGACTCTCTTGTTCAAAGAATTCATGTTGATAATGAACAGTTTTATAGCTTTATTTAATTTTATTTTTTTTACATTTTTCTGGCTTTTCTAATTTTTCTTTATAACCTTTTTTTTATAAAGTTTATTTTAATAACATGGATGGATTGAAGACTGAAGATTACAATGAAATTGCCAGAGACTAAATTATTGTCTAGAGTTTTAAAAATAACAGTAATGACAAACATATAATAACTGATAATTTCTAGGAAAGATATTGTACCCATTTTTTGCCCCAGCAGATCTCAAGATTCAGCTGGCTTCCAGAAATTTCTTAGTGTTTATAATTGTGAGGGTATTTTTCACAGTAAATTAATAAAATCAGAATGGAAAAAGAAATTTTATTAATTCTATATATATTTTTTTATTTTTAAAAATGTTCAATACTGGGATTTTATCATATGTGTTAACGTTTTGTTCCTGTTCTCTCAAAAAAAAAAAAATACTATGCTCAACATCAACAAAAAAGTCTTTGTGTTTTAACTGTTCCCAGTGTAACCAACATTACTCTTTTTTCTAGGTAGTGCTTAGTAAATTCTTCCAAACAGCTAATTTTTCTTTTACTTACTGTCACCAGGATAACAGAACTAATTTATTTGAGTACAACAAGGTAGTTTTAGTGTGTGCGTGTGTGTGTGTATGCATGTGTGTGCGTGTGGGGGGTTTGGTGTGGTTTTAATTTTTGTTGGAGAATTTTAAATTAAAGGGGAAAAAACAGTCATATTTCTCATTTCCTGCTTTAAAGAGGAAGGAAGCCAATTAATCTTTACCTGCAGAATTAATTCAAATGAAGACTAAAGGTAGAAGAAATTGCTATTTAAATCTGTTTCTGTACTTGTAAGCAAAATTTTAGTCAAACAATTAGACCACAGTAATTATTCATCAAGAGGTTCCCTGCATGTCTGTGGCTGCTGTTGGTATATTTATATCAAAACGGTGTTGCTTTCGGTGTTTTCTGAGTTTACAGAACCAAATTTAGGGCATGTGTACAAAACAAAGAAAACTTTGGAACCGTATCTCTTTTAAATATTGCCAAAATGTAGCCCTTTAAAGGAAAATTATTATACAATCATTGCCTTGATATCAGTAAGCCAGATTTCTCCATTTTTATTTAAAACATTCTATGAATTCTTCTATATTCAGATTGAGGATATTCTGTTGAAATAAGAGAATACTAACCCAAACCAATATCGATATTGATGTTAATGGATGTTGGATTAAAAAAAAAAAAGTCCAAAAATGTGTTTACTGAATGTTATAAAGGTCTTAATATTCTCAGCATTACTTTCCATTTCTCCACAACTTTTCTTCACAAATTCAGTCTGATTTATTAGAATATTTTCACATATGTGACAGGATATTAACATTGAAAATGCTACTACTAATAATAATATGATAATGATAGAAAATTAAAAGAATAGTTTATTAAAAATTTGTTATGCACCAGCATTCTGATATGTACTTTTATGTGGATTATCTCATTTAATCTTTATAACAATTTGGTGGATAAATATTTTGCTTTTGCTTAAACAAAAAACACTTTATTAGAGAGAATTTTAAAATGTTTTCCAAAGTCACAGAGCTAGGAAGCAAAGGCGCTTTAACTGATATCAAAGAAGTCATTTTCAAGAATTCACTCTAACCATGACATTTTATTTCCTATACTTCAAAGGCAATTTTAATCATATCATAAAGTAACTAGGATGATTCCATTCTTCCCAGGAAGAATTAAGCAAAAATTGAGAAAAATAGCTGCTCAGTCTCTAGTTTTTTCATCAGAAAGGGGGAAAAAAAAGTTTTTAAAAAGTTTAGTATCTTATCAAGGTCACATTAATAGTCTAATAAATACATAAGGGTTTTCACATGTAATTTGAAATTGTCTGCCTTTTTAACCAAGTACCATATTACACTTTCCCACTGTAGCCTTGAATTACATTTCTGCAATTGGAGGAAATGACCCAGTTTCATCTTCAAACCTTATTCTACTGTTCCTTTTGCCTTTACCATATATCTTTTTTTCTAACTTAAGGTCCTAACTTGTTTTTCCTTGACTCAGTTTATTCATTCACACCTTTCTTATAAAACCATCCCTTACTTAGCAATGTGTTGATTTTTCAAAAGACCATCCTAGTCAGCACACTTTGGATCTTTCAAAAGTAGGCAAAACAAAAGATAACTTAAAATAATAATAATAATGAAGAGGGATTTTTTTAAAGCAGAGCTGTATGATTACAACCATATAATTTTAAGAGATTTTGATATGAATGTATCATCTTCTTTCATAAAGTTTGAATTTTAGTATCCAATCTTTCTGGAAATACTTTTTTGTAAATTTCTCCAAAGATAAAACACATTCATCTATCAGGAGCTCAGTTAATCTCTTCCATCATTAACTATATTTGCCAATAACTTGTATTAATTTTGTTTCTGATCTTAATAATTTCAGCAGATGTTTACTATGTTCCTGATATAGTGATAAACACTATGCTAGGGAATACGGAGACCATATAGTCTCTGTTGATGGAGACAAATATTCGGAGAATAACTCCAGCTAGTATATTATCTGATAGTAGTTATCAAAAGGATAGAGGCACTGTTTTGAAAGAGATTTAACAATGACACTGAGATAATCTAGTAGAATGGGGCTATGTCATGGGAAACCATATTAAAAGAGACATGGGCTAAAACACAAGAGAAGGGTAGGAGGTGTGTAGAGGTGAGATGGGAATAGTGTTCAAAGAAGAGGAAACAGTATGGCCAAAGGCTCTTTAAAAGAACTTAAACACTCTATATCCATTGTGTGACTGGCACTCCGAGTGCAGGGTAGTGAATGAGCAAACAGTGAGGCTAGAGATACAGGAATGTTGCAGATCATGTAAGGTTCTACTGGCTGCATTACAGCATTTTCTTTTAAACCTAAAATCAGTAAAGCTTATTGAATGGATTTAAACAAGGCTGAAAAATAATATTTTAGATTTGTATTTTGAAAAGATTTGGCTTTAGAGTGGAGTTTGATAGGAAGCTATCCAGACTGGAAACAGCCCTTATAAATTATTAGAGTAAGTAGCGGTTGGACAAGTAATGAGGGATGGCATATAGAATATGAGGCCATGAGATATGTTCAAGATGATTTTTGTTTTTTTTTTTCTTTTTTTTTGGCTTATATTACTCAATAGATAATAGTAAAGAAGGAAAAACTGAAAGAAGATCAGGTTTGGGTAGAAGACTCTTTCAGCTAACATTTATTGAGTACCTACTCAAGCCCTTCTCAACCTGGGTTCTTGGAAATAATTAAGCTCTAAATGCCTCTTAAGGTATTTGTTATATGTAATGGATTATTTCTTTCCTTTGCATGTAGAATGATACCAGTCTTGTAACATCCAATGAAGAATTAAGAAAATAGTCAATCAACTATTTTTATGTTAGTTTTAATTATCATGTAAAATCCTTGTTGAGAAAGACTGGTTTACTTCATACCAGATACTATTCTACTTATGGCTTGAATATAATGAACATAAGATTTTTTAAGCATATGAAGTGAAGAAAAATCATTGTCATAACAAGATTATAACAACTTAATTTTATTTAATAGCTAAGGTACCCACCAAATAGCTTACATATTTGTTGTATATAGTTAAGAAAACTATTTTTAAAATTTATAAAAGGTCTCTTTAAAAAGTACACTATAGTAGTTGATATGCATCCTTAATATAAGCTTTCTCAGAGGATTTGGAGATAATTTTTGCCTTATATTAAAGAAATGCACATGCTACATATTTGAAACTCCCTTTGAAGCATGCATAGCTTATTATTTTGAAGTAGAAAACTAGAAATTACTTTGAAAAGTTACCTGGGTGTTGGTATAGACCCAAATGAACCTTAAACATGGAAAATGAAATAATGCCATATGAACTTTGAACCTGAGACATAATTACATTAAGATAATATATTGTTTTTTATTCAGTCATTTAATAATTATTGATTTAGCGCTTGGTGTATACCAAGCAGTGAATAAGTCAGTGAAAAATCCAGATAAAGTATGTGTTTGTGGGTGGGATAGGCCAGATTGCTATTTACATAGGGTGTTTGGAAAAGTCCTTGTTAAAAATTCTAAACAAGGTTGATAGTATTTGTGACAAAAAAGTACATAGACTTAGTTTATAAACTTTTATGCTTTTTTTTGCTCTTTTTGTTGACAGTCTTAAGCCTGTATATAGTAGTTTTTAGAGACTCACATATTGGTTACAATATTAATTTAAAATTTAAAAAGTAAATTTATATATAACAACCTTGACTTAGATGTTTTCCACTTTTTAGTTTGAATATTTTTAAATTTAAATATAGATCATTTGTCCTTTCAAAGACCTTTTAGTCCTAACAGAGGCCAGGCAGAGATATAAAGATCCATGAAACAATCAATGCTAAGAACTTGGATGGGGTCAACTCAGGGTGATAGATCACATTGGTACAGTATGTGACTCAGCATGGGTGTGGTGAGGGAGACAAGGAACTGATTTATTTTTATATGATTTAATGACTCATTTTATTCAAAAATATTACTGTGATAGTAATTAAATGAAAGTTTTATGCAGAATAACTTGTCTATGTATGTCTTCAACTCTATTTCCTTTTCTCTAAATATTCATTTATTTGGATACTTATCATCAAGTATTCATATTTTCATATAATTCGGAAGTCAGTGTATTAAAGCACAAAACTAGGCAAGAACCAGTTTAGCATTACTGACTTTATTTGACTTATATTCTCCACAAACTTTTTTAAAAGCTAACTTTTTTTTTTTTATCTCTGTTATATTATACTGTTAGTATTGTCTACCCTCTGTCAAGGTTGAAATAGTAAAATTTAGTCTTCCTCAAGAGGGATCAAGAACAACGGGAAAATAATCATTAATTAAAATTTTTATTTTAGATATAAGGTTATGTTTCCTAATTTATGCTTATAAATTGTTCACTTTCTAATTCGACTTTCTATTATACCTTTGTGAAAGAAAATTTGGGAAGTATTTGATGCTGATAAAAGAACACAGGCTTTATACAGATTAAGTTAAATAACATTTTGTTTATCTGTGAAATCATCTTTTTTTTTAATTTTCCTGATTTTTACTGTCTTAATCTCTAAGATAAGACTAATAATACAAATATATATATATATATATATTTTAATGAAAATTAAATGAAATTTCAAATATGTGTCACCCTGCAACACATCTGACATAGTGCACAATTGTATGTCCTTATGACTTATCATTCATCAAAGAAGACATCTACCATTATATCTGACCAACTAGAATAATAGTATAGTGCATTAATTCATTATTTTAATCTGGATATTCTCTTTTTCAGAAGCAATTAGAAAAACCTCCTACTTTTTGTTGCTTTTGATTAATACAAATATTTTTATTATCATTTTCCTCGTATATCAAGGGACACTATAACTCTGCTATTCTACAGAATTTTGCAACTTTACTTAACCTTGTGTTTATTTTACCATTTTAAAAATGTGTCTTTTCTACTTGTGGCTTGTGAAAAAATAAAACCAATATTTTCCAAAGTGTTCACATATTTTCCTTCAGAGATATTACATTGGTATAAATAATAAATACTACCTCTCAGTATAGTGGAATTACAGCAACAGACTGCATTTTAAAAAGTAGAATAAATCTCAGGGTTTGGGTGCTTCAAAGAGGGCAGTACCCTTCTTAGCCTGCCCTGCCTGCTTATAGTATTTTAATTGTCAATAATTTAAACTATTTTTTGCATTCAAATTTATTTTAAAATATGAATATGTTACTTTGAAGATCATCTTTGAGTTGTTGTCATATGTTTTGTGATTGGGTGGGATGGCAATTTAAGGAAGAAAGGAGCTGATATAGGAGCAAGTGTCCATACATAGGGAGCAAACTTAGGTAACATATTACAGGATAGCTGTCCTTGGGATTAACTTAATAGCATGGTAGGAAGAAGTACACAGCATAACAATAATGATGATAGTAATTAATACATAACATGGTTATATCCTAGGCTTGCTATTAATTTACTTAATTTAAAACCATGTTAAATATTAGTGCTGTTACTGTCTCATATTCTAATATGAGAAATCTGGCACAGAGTTTAAATAACTTATCCAATAATCTCACACCTATGAAGTAGTGAAACCTGAGTACAAATCTAAGCAGCTTGATCCCAGAGTCTCTGGTCTTAACTATTAACCTGCACTGCCAATCTAATGAGCTTACTGTCCCAACCTACTGCTACTACCACAGTGACTCAATGATTAGTAAGACAAAAATAATTCATGTTTTGGATTCTTTGACAAAGTATTTGTTTTAAAACAAAGGAGTTCTTGAGAAACAATGAATATTTATAATGTGGTTTACTCATGACTGAGTTCATTAAACAATTTCATTTAACCTTTACATCTCACTGATGATTAATTTAATTATAAATGAAGGGTAAGAGTTTAAATTATGGTGTTCACTTCTCAAAGAGATAGCAGTAAAAGAGGTTGGGAACTGCTGTGCCAAAACGCAACTTTTCCTACTTCAAATTATAACTTAGGGACAGTCCTGTTTAAAAATCTCAGTATTAAAGAAAATAAAATTGGACGTTGCTCTTTTTGATAGTGTATAAGACCCCAGAGAATAAGTGCTGCCAAGGCACAGTGGTGGTACTTTGTGTTTACATAGCACCTATTCCCACAAAGAAAATACAACCTTGCCTGCCTGAGAGCCTCCAAATCTATGGAATGTGAGACCTTGCTACCACACTTGACTAACAAATCAATACTGAAAAGACAAGTGAGACTTTGGTGAGAATGATATGATTTGCACATCAACAAGGTGAGAATGAGTGAAACTTAACATATACAGATGGAGACCCTCTTCTTTGCCTTAAAAGTGCTATGGAAATAGAAATAATTCATTTTCATTTTCTAAAAGGACTACATGTAACATTCATAAACAATCAATGCTGATCCTTTTAGAAATTAATGGGGATAAGTGTATATCTTCATAGCAATGTAGAGCAATTAGTTATATTTGCCACCATTACCTACTTTGTGAACTTATATTTGCATTTGACAGTATCCTTCTTTTCTCTTTATTCAGAACCATCAATTATTAGTATAAGAAATACTATTTATTCTCTCCATTTTTAGAAATGTCCCAAGTAATTTGGATTCATCCAGAAATCATAATACAGACGGCCAGAATCAGAGTCATTTGCATTGAACATGTGCCCTAATTGTATCCATGTGTTGGCATGATATTCTGTAGAGACTGATTCTAAGCAATTCTGTCTAAACATTCTGATTTCCCATCAATTACTAAGCTAAGTCTTTGGCAGAATCTATGCCAATCTTTGGGCAAATGCTTCCCAGTACTGCCATTTTAACACCCCAGACTGAGAGCAGCATGGAAGATCTCTTCATCTACATATTTTGCATCCTCACTTTGTTTAAATGTGAAAGATTACTCCTATGACATTGGTACTTCAAGAATATTATATTTTAATGGATCTCAGTGTACTGTACAGATTGTAATAATATTTTATCCCACTTTTCTGAACTGAATCAGCCATTACATTATAATAGTATGTTTATACATATGTACTATTTCAGGCCTACTTTAATCTTGCTAATTAATGTTACTTGAAAGGTGAAGTAAATTTTTTATTGACATTATTAGAACTACAAATATGTAATGTTATTCATGACCTTTCTGTTTCAGTCTTATGTGTTTTTACTGCAAGGAATGGGATCTTAGTGAAGAATAGCTTGATTGAAAAAGAATTTTTTTTGAAATACATTGCGTTGTCAACAGACTTGAAATTGTCCTGAGAAAAAGAACTGTAAAAACATCAGGGACCCAGAAAACTACATGTCTTTCCCTCTTCCTCTCACTCTCTTATTCCCCTTTTCCCCCTTAATCTCTTGATAACCCTTTCTTTTTTTACATTCTATTTTTCTCAGTGTTACATATTTCTTGTAGCAAATGTGTGCAAATGGCCAAAAAATTCCACACAAATAATTTTTGCCTTTTTGTAGTTTAAGAAACCTGCCAAGGTGGCTATCAAAATGCTCAGGAAAGAACATTTGGGTTCGATTGTAAATCTTGGCTACAAAGTAGATATATGAATGTGTGCATAGTGCATATATAAATATGGTGCCTTTTTATGGACAGGAATGTAGATAGTAGTTCTCAAAGCAGAAGTAGGCAAATGCCCAGAAAGATGTCCCTTTACGTTATCTTATAGAGCATATTGTAGTTCAGTCATTAAGCTATTATGGTTAAAATAGGTTAATATGTTTTTCCTTTCTAGCCACTTCCATAGCCTAAATAATTCTGAATGCTAAATAAATATTTATTGCATGATAAAATGAATAAAGTAATGGATGGTAGGCATACCTATCAGCATCTCAAGTTATGTTAATAATTCCATTATTTTCTCACCTCCCAATCTAAAAACTGTGGCAGTTATCTTTGACTAGTCCTTCTCTTGGATTCCCTTTTAGAGATCTTTCTTGTTCGTGTTGTTCCTTCACCGTGCTTAATGAATTTGTACCTTTCTTAATATTTACAACAGCATCTCCCTAATTCTGACTTCACCTAGATCAGCATTTTCTAAATTTGGTTTTATGGAATAGTTGTATCCAGTGAAATATTAATGAGTGTTCTGAGGAAAAATAATAAAAGGTTTCTAAGGTCAAATAAATTTGGGAAAGCTGAATGCTCTATCATACCTTAGAGATTTACGGTGTACATTAGTGCTTTGAGAAGTTATACAATGAAGAAACATGTTTAAAACTAAATGAAAACAGACTTACAGATACAGAGGACAATCTGGTGACTTCTAGAAGGGAGGGGGTTATGGCCTGGGAGAAAAAGGTGAAGGGTTGAAGAAGTACAAATTAGTAGTTATAAAATAGTAACAAAGATATAGAGACAGCATAGGAAATATAGTCAATAGTATTGTAATGGCTATATTGTATAGTATTATAATTTAGTATTTTACTTAAAAACTATTATTTATATACCTATATATGAGGTGTCTATAAAGAAACTATGAAACAAAATATCTAGACAGCTTTTTACAACACACACACAACTCAAAATAATAATTGCTTATACTGAAAGTCTTAGTGGACTTCTCTCTCAACTCTCTTCTCCCTCCCTTAATGGAAGACAGGCACTGAGTCACTCAGTCAAGAGTACCTGTGGAGCTTCTGTCAATTCTCCCACTGCTCTCAAACGTTAGCAGGTTGTGTGGAAAGTCTCATCTCTCTCGGTCCTCACCCCACCTAACCCCCAACTCAACTTAAGATCCAGCCTTATGCCAATGCACCTCTGGCAGAGGGTAGGAGTGGGACTCTCTCCTGCCGCTTCTCCTTCTCCTTCGGCAGATTGCTTCTGCCACTTCCTTGTACAATTCAACGCCCAAAATGCAGAAGCATTTCTCTTAGTTCTCATTCTGCACATTAAGACTACAGCAGACTTAGTATTCTTGCTCTTCATAGGATGCACTTCTCAGTTCTCTTGCCCTCACCCCAGTCTTTCTCATGAGCTCTCAGTGAAGGCCCATGGAAAAAAAGGTGGGATGTAAGTAAAGATTCTCCTTGTATCTAGGACTCCTAAACTATACCAGCCCACATTTGGCATTTAAAAATTTTAAAGTTCAGCTGTTTTATTTTTACTGAATCTGTGGTGACTTCCTCCGCCCACATTTAAAAAATGAAAGTAGCTCTGGATCCTGTATATCCTAGGAGAGATTTGTTAAATTTTAGATTTTAATTTATTCAATTGCTTTGAGCCTGAATCTTTGATGGGCTAAAATAACTGATTCGGCAGTTTATTGAGCTTGTTTTTATTGTTTGGTGAGGAGTGACTTTCTCTTGCAATATTCTTTACCCTAAACAGAAACTGTATTCCCATCACATTTCTCTGTAATTACCCTTTCTCAATTTCCTATTTCTTTGCCTTTTTGTTTCTCTTTTCTTCATGCCTATGTTTTGATGTTTCTGTGGTCTCTATATAGTTGGCAGTTTTCATTCCATTATTTTTTAATAACTAAAAATTATCAAGTATTTACTAAGTAGACACACTGTATTAAGGGCATTACACATCTCATGATATTTAATTTTTAGAACAACTCTACAAGGAACATACTTTAATGATACCTCCTTTACAGATAAGAAAAAAAAAAAAAGAGTCTTGAGTGACTTGGACAAGGTCACAGAACTTGGAAGGGATAAATTATTTAAACCCAGGTCGTCTCAACTGGTATACTGCTTTTATATTTTAGTACTCCACTGCTTGTTTCTTTTCTGTGCCCTTAGAATATGTGAAATCATATCCTTTGGGGCATTGTAACTTAGAAGTTACTTGCAATTAACATTAATACTGGGATTCTGCTAATTTTATTTTTGCATTATGTAAAAGGTCACACAAAAGGTAGAACAAACTTAGGACTATACATGAAATAGATGTTAAACGAAAGTGTGAGTGTCCATATTTAAAACCAAAAGCTACAACATGGGGTCCGGTTTTACCAAGTTATTACTTCAGGAATAAAGGAATAAGAAAAACTGTCTTTGGAATCCCAGCTCAAAAAGTTACTATGTGTATAAGAACATAATGTAATAGACTTTCCAATATACAGTTCACTTCTTCTTTATATGTTGTAATAACTATAATCTTCACAGGGTTGCTGCAAGGACCAAATAAGATAATATATTGAAGGTACATCTGAAAACCTGCAAGTCAATTTTAAGATGTAAAATGTGAACATCATTGTTATTACTGGGAAGCTCTAAATTTTAAAAGTTATCAATGTTATATCTTAAAAAAAAGTAACGAGCCTATTAAATTGTCAATAACGTGAACTCATATTTGGGATATCAATATCAACCACATATGGCAGATCGGCTAAGGTGAAAAATGTTCTGGAAACCCAGGAAGGTCATTTACCTCAGCCAATAATTACAATGTATTGATAATTTATATTTATACCTTTAAAGAAAGCACTAAGAACTATGTGTAATTATCCTTAGCTATAGAAATAAAATAAGCACAAGAACAGAAAAGTTGTTTGGGGGTAATGAGGCTCTGAAACGAGAGGCCATAATTAGCTTTCTGGTAGAAAACATCAAGGACCAATATCTAGGTTAGACTGGGACACAAGTTCATTTTTATCATGGACTTAACCAGGTTGACACCAGACTGTACATCTAAGGGCTAAACAAAGACTCTTCCTAAGCTTCCAGGCAGAGGAAGAAAAAAAATTAAAGTGGAAAGAGCAATACAGAGAGCAGTTCTCTCATTGATTTTTAAACATTATATGCTTTGATGATGACTGTTGCTCCTTTTTATTAACTTAAAAGAACAAGCTCACACCGAGGGAGATTTAAAGACTCGGTAACATATTCTCATTCTAAATGTGATTTTCATAATATATATAGACATTTTATTTAACAGGGAAAAAATGATTAGAGCCTTAAATTTTCTATTACACCAATATAAATACTTTTTTCTGGATAAGAATTTTAAAACAAAACATTTCCTAGTATCATCATTTTAAATAAAATAATATCTATAGATGTAAGCAAATAAAATGACAGAAGCAATGATCAAAATAAATACTTTGATTTGTCCTAGAAGCCAGCAGTCCTCAGCCATTTTGACACCAGGGACCAGTTCCATGGACTAGGGGTGAAGGGATGGGTGTGGCACCAGGATGATTCAACTGCATTACATTTATTACATTACATTGTAATATTTAATTAAATAATTATACAACTCATCATAATGCAGAATCATTGGAAGCCCTGAGCTGTTTTCCTGAAACTAAGTGGTCCCATATGGGGGTGATGGGAGACAGTGACACCTGAAGTGTGTTACTTATGTTCAGTCTACTCCATAATCTTGCTTTGGTTGCTGTCATCGCAAAAAAAAACCCTGCTTCAGAAAGATAGGATATTGGAAATGGAAGCAGATTTTTCAGTGCTTTTGTATCAGTTTCAGGATATTCTGATTTGACTTTAATGCAGACTGCGTGGAGACCTGTAGTTGAATCAAAAACATACTTTCAAAGCCACCATCATACACAGTCTTAAGCAGTTGATCTCTTCTAGCACCGACAAAGTTGATTCACCTTTCTTATTCACAAGTGGGTCACAGATCCATTCCTTCCCACTTTGGGGGTCTTTCGTGGTTGAGAATTAAGACTCAAACTTTTGAAAGATGAGATAGAGATCAGGCACCAGCTGGGAGAAAGAAGGCCCTGGCTCAGCCTCTTTCAAAATCTCTGCCAATGTTTGAAACATGTCAAAAATCCCACTGTTTACTTGTTACCCCCATAATTCCAGTTTGGCTTTGAATGCAGCCACTTTATCTTCTGACTTGAACACAGTTGTCATTCTCCTCTGAAGTGACACATGAGTTGGTTAAGCAGGTTGAATATGTTACACAAGCAAGCAATATTTATGACCCATTCTGTGTCACTGAAATGTTCTGACAGTAGTGACTGTTTTTCTAAAGGAAATCTCTGGATCTCATAACTCAAAAACTCTGGCCAGTGACCTACCTTAAGAAAGCCATCTCACTTCTGTGTATGAGAAAATGTGTGTGCTCTATGTCCATTTGTTCACAGAGCTGCGTGAACATATGTGAGTTAAAAGCATGTACTTTAATGCGGTTGATCATTTTAATCACATCGTGCAAAACGTTGCTAAATTCAGGTGACATTTTTCGGCTAGCCAGCATTTCTCTATAGATGATACAGTGCGTAGACTCACATTCAGAAGTGACCTCTTTGACTCGAGTAGTGAAACCAGAAAGCCATCCAGTCATGGCAGCCGCTCCATCTGTGCATATACTGACACAAAATGACCAATTCAGTTTTCCTGATATGTAATCATTTAAAGACTTGAATAGTTCTGTAGCTGTGGTGTTGGTTGGCAACAAAAGTGCACCTACCACATCCTCATACACGTCCTCCTGAAAAATATATCACACAAAAACAAGCATTGTTGCCTTGTTGTCCACATTAGTAGTCTCGTCAACCTGGATTGTGTACCTTGGTGACTCATTAATCCTAACAATTGTGCCTCAGTATCCTCTGCTGTTTCATCAATTCGTCTAGCTATGGTGCTAGCTGAAAGAGGAACACGTGCCACCTTTTGAACTGTAGTCTCTCCTAAAAGTTCATGACACATGTCTTTAGCAGCAGCCAGGATCAACTGTTCACCAATAGTAAGGGGCTTCCTAGCTTTAGCAATGCCGTTAGCCCCTAAGAATGATGCTCTCAGTGCAGACACATTTGATGAGGTGGTGGCTTTCAATAATTGCTTCTGTTCTTCATGTTCACATTTTTTTTTCCCTTTGAAAAACTCCAAAGGCTTGTCTTTCAATGCAGGGTGCTTGGTCTCCAAGTGACAAAGCAGTTTTGAGGGTGTCGTGGCTTCATTGGATAGCTGGTTGACACATATTATACAAATGGGCTTGGATGTGAATCATCTGTTGCAATGAACCTATAATTTAAGTAGGACCCTTGGTATATTCTTTTAAACACAATTTTCTTTTTGTTGGCAGTTGTAGAGTCTTCTGCTCTCTCATCATTTGATCTTTCCCTCATTTCAAAGAAGCTCTCCAGTGATGTTTGTTTTTAACTCATTTTGGCTAGGTTTAGCTTGTGGGCTTACCAAAACTGTGACTGAGACAAGTGTGCAGTGGGGGAAAGATGCACGGACGGAAGTGGTAAATAAAATAAGGGGCAGGCCAAGCGCAGCCTAAAATGTGTCAGATTCTGACTTAAAGGCTGCCACCAGATGCAGCTTAATTGTCACTTGCCATTCATCGATAGGGTTTCGATACGAATCTGCAAGCAATTGATTTATTATGGTCTCTGTGAAGTCAAACCTCACTGCTCATGTTAATCTGTATTTGCAGCAGCTCCTCAGTGCTAGCATCACTGCCTTAGCTCCACCTCAAATTATCAGACATTAGGTTCTCATAAGGAGCACGCAACCTAGATTCCTCACATGCTCAGTTTACAATAGGGCTTGCGCTCCTCTAAGAATCAAGTGCCTGATGATCTGAGGTGGAGCTGAGGTGGTGATGCTAGTGCTGGGGAATGCCTGCCAATACAGATGAAGCTTCGCTCACTGATCCACCACTCACCTCCTGCTGTCCTGCTGTGCGGCCCAGTTTCCTAACATGCATTGGGCTGGTATCTGTCCAGTCCGTGGGCTGAGGGTTGGGGACTCCTGGTTTAGCTCATAACACCTAAACATACAGTAGATTGGTTCAAACAGCTATATGAACAACCAGTCTAAACGAGATATGTCCTTTTCTGAGTGTAAATATTATTCACATAAGTTTATACACAGTGTTCACATCCAGTGAAAAAAATTGCATTATAGAAAAAAAGCAACAAAATGTGATTCTTAGCCAAGATAGGAAAGTATCAATAGACCCAGATCCAAGATGTTGCAATTGTCAGATAAAATTTTAGAACACTTCTAATAAATATATTAAGAGATTTATTTGAAAAGGTTGGTATGTATGAACAGATGGGTAATTTTAGCAAAGAGATAGAAACTATGAAAAAATATCAAATGTAAATGTTAGAAAAGAAAAATGCTGTATTGGAGTTAATACTTTTTCTTATGAGTTATCAGTAATCTAACACATGGAAGGTAGTATCAGTGAACCTGGCCAAAGACAAGAAATATAAATTTTCTAAATTAAAACACAGAGAGAGCTATAAAAAAGTAACAGTTTATGTGAGACTAGGTTTAATTGGAGTTCCAGGAGGAGAAAAGAAAGAATAAGAGAAGAGATACTTGAATAATGATTAGTAATTTTACAAAATTCATGAAAAATATTTACCCATAGATCAAATAGCTAGAGAACTTCATGCAGAATAAATACAAAAAAATATATACCTAGGCATAGCATAGTCAAATCCTGAAAATCAAAAAAAGAAAATTCATGAAAAAAAACAGAGAAAAAAGATATTAAATATTGTGCAAGTGATATAAATGATGGCCAGTTTCTCATCAGATGCAATAGAAGCCATGAGACTTCAGAGTAACATCTTTAAGTTTCTGAAAAATAGATCTGTCAACCTTGAATTAATACTCCATAAAAAAAAAATTTTCAAAAAAGGTGAAATAAAGACATTTTCCTCAATTAAAAAAGCTAAGTTTTTCTCTAAAAGTTCTTCACTACAATTATAGTTTTAAAAAAATTTTTTTGCCGACTTCCTAGAAATGATACCAGATATGTAGCCGTTGATCTGTGAGGTGAAGAGCACCTCAGAGAATCACATATCAATAAATATAAAGTAAATTATTTTTATATATGTAATACATATGAATATATATTGACATATATAGGAATATTTATATAAATATACATAATATAAAATATTCTATATAATATATACATTATGTATGTATTATTAATTTTATTGATGATAATTGGCTGATAAAGGAATATAACAGCAATGTAATGTCTTTATAGCATATATAAAAGTAAAATATGGTAATAAGAACTCAAAAGATAGGGTGATAAGTGGAAATATACTGTTGTAAGGTTCTTATGTTTCTTATGCACTAATAGAATATTTTTTGAAAGTCGACTGTGATAAGTCAAAGAAGCATAATGTTTTGCGCAATAAATAAAGTCAACACAAAGCGGCGTTGTTATGAGTTAAATTCTATTTCCTCCCTCAAAATTGATATGTTTTAATATCTCAGAATATGACTTTGTTTGGCAATAATCTCATTTTCAGTATAATGAGTTAAGATGAGGTCATACTGGAGTAGAGTGGATCTCTAATCCAATCTGACTGGTGTCTTTAAAGAAAGGGGAAATTTGAATGCAGGGAGCATGCCATGTGAAGGATGAGGCAGAGATCAGGGTCATGCTTCAACAAGCCAAGGGATACCAGATATTGCCAGGAAAACACCAGAAGCCTGGAGAAAGACTTAGGAACACATTCTCTTTAATAACCCTCAGGAGCCAACCCTACTGATACCTTAATCTCGGGACTTCTGGGCTCTAAAACTGTAAGACAGTGAATTTCTGTCATTAAGCCACCTAGTTTGTGGAACTTTGTTACAGCAGCTCCAGCAAACTAATGCAGGCACAAATAGAAATTTAGTAGAGAAGATAAAGTGAAATTCTAAATATTAGATTAACTTGTGCCCAAAACAAGGCAGAAAGAAGGAATAAAGAAACAAAGTACAGATTGAATGAAATAAAGTTAAACACCTGTATAGTAAAATTAAATTCAAACATTGCAATAATTGCAGTTAATATAAATGGACCAAATACTCCAATTAAATGGCAGAAATTGTGAGATTGGATAATAACTGTTTGTCAGTTTCCCATAAAAATTATCATGTCAACTTTGTGACCCAGTCATTCCAAACCTAAATAGTTACATATGAGAAATAAAAACATATCCACAAAAATACTTGTGTGAGTATATTCATATTAGCTTTATTGATAACTGAACATAGTGTAGCGGTTAGCGTGTCTGCTTTACATGCAGAAAGTCCTCGGTTCATGCCTCAATGGAGCCACGGTTCATGTTCTATGGCCATGCCACCCTGAACAGGTCCAATATCTGATAATAGCCCAAAACAGGAATGGATAAACAAAATGGTATAGTCCTGCAATGTGAGATTACTCACTAATAAAAAGGAACAAACTACTGATACATGCCACAATGTGGACAACTAAACACTACGAAGTATACTTTCTTAATAATAGAAATCAGATGACTTGTTTTATTTTTATCATTATTATTTTTTATTATTTTATGTGTACATGTGTGTGCGCTAGTCAAGTAGGGATTGGGTGGGATGGCATATGAGGAAACTGGGATAATGAGGATATTCTGTGTTTTAAAGCAGGGTGACATACAATCTTTCACTTTTTAGTTTTTTATTTTTCTTTAGTGACCAATATACACCACTAGTATACTACTTCTACAAATACTTAGTATTAACGTTTATACTCTTCAATTTTAGTTTTTAAGGTATTCTATATACCCAATGTTTCATTCAGGCTTCAAAATTACTCTGTTAAGCAGGGAAAGCACAATATAGTTATTTTTGCTTTATAGAGGTATGATGCCACTCATATATTTATCCAGAATCTTTTAGGTGATCAGTGGCCAAGACAAATTTTAAATGACAATATTTAACTCTGACTCACTTCAGTGAATTTATTCTGTTGAAAACTCTGCAGTATGTAAATTTAATTCCTCCCCCTCTCCTCCTCACTTGACCTATTCTTATGTCTCATTTATGTTAAGGTAGTTTTTTTTGAGCATCAGGTAGCATAGGATTTAGTGGCCTGTTGAATTGACCATATGTCCTAAGCCAATTACACTGGATTTTCTTGTTCCAGAATGGAACCTGGTTATTGAAGCAGTCAAGAGACCAATGGAAAGAGTGAGACTATTTCCTATGTGCACACAACAGGTTTAGAAGTAGACACAGTGCCAATCCAAAGTGTCTCTGTACTCTAAAGTTGAAAACCCATTTTTTCAATTACATTTTTCTGGCAACTCTCTTACCTCACCTCCTCCAGGCTGATAAATATGTTGTGATTATTATTAAAAGATCTTAGATTTTTGAGAACTTAAGTCTCTACAACTTTCTTAAGAGGAAGATAAGAATAGAATGATGTTCAACATATTATGTAAATAATTTAATATCTTAATAAAATAATGTACAATTTTTTAAAAAATTAGAAAAACTTCCTCCAAAAATAGAATTAAACAGTACTACTGTGTTCTGAAATTGGTTTTCAAAACTTATATCCTTGTGATATTCCAAAAGGGACATTTCAAGAGTTACCTTTACAACTCAACATAGGAAATGGTGAATGTAAATTAAAATATTTTTGGAAAGTAAGTGTCTTATCTAAAATAGGACTGATTCATTAGGGGAATTTATTTGACTCAATTAATAAAATATTTTATAATATCCTGCTGAAGACTCTACTGAAACAAGTATAAACCGAAGTAGCAGAAGGTCATAAAATCTCATTAAAAAGGATTTTAAAGTTGTAGTCTCAATAGTAGGTTAAATTAAAGAAAATGAGCCCACATATTTCTCATTCAGAATTGTGTTCATAACCATAATTTTAAAATTGTGTTCATATAGCCTATACTAAGTTCTAATTAATATTGACCATCTTTTCAAATAATTTAGTATCTAGCTAGATTTCTACTTAGTCCTCATGTTACAAATTATATGAAAAAACAATTGAAACCATCTATATTTCACAGAGGCTGACCGATACACTCATTAAAGGAGAATGGAATTGTCTGAATAAATTACTTCTGACTTTTCTGCTGACAGTTAGAATCTAGAGAGTTGGTTCAGTGTGTAATATCCTTACCTCCCTAGGTAAGAAGTGGTCAGAATAGTTAACACCTCTTTTTACTTTCAGCAAACTGACTACGTAGAGTCATTTAAACTGCTATGACCAAATAATCAGATTAGATCATGCTGCCATTACCAACTAAAGCTGTTCAAAAAGCACAACATGGCAAGAGGAAATAATTAAATATGTCTACATTTTGAATAGAAAAAAGCAAGAAATAGTAATTAAATACCAATACCATGCGTTTAACAGATTTCATCTTTTGAGAACAAGTTACATAAAATCATCCTGTGACTGATGGCATCCACTGGATGCTACTTTTGTCCTCTGTGGACTGACCTAAGAAGTTAATGGTACCCTGAAGAAGATTCCTGTATACATAGTTAGCCATAATTGCCTTTTAAGGGTAGACAGTCTCTTTATATGGAATTCTGTGGGCAAATGTTTGTTCATTCTCTTTTCCATGTGACCTTATAGTTGTGACATATTTCTATCATCCTTTTTGATTTATTCATTCATATCTAACATTTCTTCATGTAACAACTCTGAGTATGAAAACTGCTTTTTATTAATTTATCTGTCAGTGATAGTGATTCCTGGCTCAGGCCTTAATATATATTACATGCTCAGTAAGTATTTTTGTTTGTGTGTAACGCCTTTTATTTTAAAAAATTTATTGACTTCCACCAGAAAAAGAGACCATTTAAATCATTCTTTATACATACCAGTCAACAGGCCTCATTGTTATTCTTGATTTCTACTTGGATGAGGATCATTTTTTTTTTAAACAAAACTGCTTTGTTTTTCTAGGATGAATTTATTTTCCTTTGTGAATTAATCAGAGTTTGAGCAAATAGGGTTAATTTTCTTCATTTACTCAGTGTTTTGGATTGATATATTTTTCAAAAAAATTTTTTAAGTTTATTTTTTTAAAGTAGCTTTAGGTTTACAACAAAATTAATAAGAAGGTACAGAGATTTCCCTTATACCCCCTGCCACCATCCTTGTGTAACCTTTACCATTATCAACATAATTCACCAGAATGATATTTTTTATCAAGGAATCTATGTTAATACACCATAAAACCCAAATCCATAGTGTACTTTAGTGTTCACTTTTGATGTTGTTCATGCTGTGGGTTAGGACAAAATGATAATGACATATATCTATCATTAAATATCATACAGAATATTTTCACCACCCTAAAAATCCTCTGTGTTCCGATTATTCACCATCCTCCAGCAGCCACTGGTCTTTTTATTGTCTCCATAGTTTTAGCTTTTTCAGAATGTCATATAGTTGGAATTATACAGTATACAGCCTTTTCAGGTTGGCTTCTTTCACTTAATAGTATACATTTAAGGTTCCTGCTTATCATCTTATGGCTTGCTAGCTTATTTCTTTTTTATAGCTGAATTATATTTTATTGTCTGGATTTATACAGTTTATCTATTCAGCTACTGACGGCATCTTGATTGCTTCTAAGTCTTGGTAATTATGAATAAAGCTGCTGTAAATATCTGTGTGCAGGTTTTTCTGTAGACATAAGTTGTCAACTGCTTTGTGTAAATACCAAGGAATGCAATTGCTGGATTCTATCGTGAGAGTATGTTTAGTTTTATAAGAAACCAACAAATTGTCTTCCAAAGTGGCTGTAGCATTTTACATTTCCATCGGCAATGTTATGAAGAGTTTCTGTTGCTTCACATCCTTTTCAGCATCTGATGTCAGTTGTCCAGATTTTGACCACTTAAATAGGTGTATAGTGGTATCTTGTTATTTTAATTTGTGTTTCCCTGGTTATATATAATGTGGGCATCTTTTCATGTGCTTACTTGCCTCTGCATATCTTCTTTGGTGAGGTGCCTGTTAAAGTCTTTGACCCATTTTTTAATTCTGTTGTTTGTTTTCTTATCATTGAGTTTTAGGAGTTTGTTTGTTTGTTTGTTTTTTGTATGTTTTGGATGTCTTTCACGAAGGTTTTCTTTCAGTCTGTGAACAGTCTTCTTATTCTCTTGACATTGTCTTTCACAGAGCAGAAGTTTTAAACCTTTTATATTAAATCAAGGATTCTAGTGAGTAGATTTTAAGAGTTGGGGCATGAAATCTGCATATAATTTTCAGTTAAAGACAACTCTTAATGAGTGATTTTCTATGCAGCTATGTTGGAAATGAGACACATTTCTTTCTAGGTCACTAAGTTAATCAATTTAAGGATTTGTCTCCATTGTTATTCTTATTCATCACAGGTGTCATTTGTATTAAGAGTGTTTTTGTTTTTGTTTTTTGAGATTTTAAAAAAGTCTTTTCCTGTGCTGAATAATCTTTCAAGTCTGTGAGGCTAAATGTCTAATAAGCTATGTTTCTGTTTTCTAATAAGGAGAGAAAGAACAGTCTAGAATATGAAACATCTTTGCTTTTCACTAATGAACAAGGGAGGAAAATGAGGAAACTGGCATTCGTTTAGAAGCTGCTATGTGCCAGACACCATTAAGCACCTTATATATATCATTTTAATTACTTCTCACCTAATCCAGTCATTTAGGTATTGTTCCAATTTTATTGATGAGGAAATTGAAGCCTAATGGATGTAGAGAATTTTTCATAGTTTTACACGTTGAAAGTACTAAGGACATAAGAATACACTTTTTATGACTTTGGTCATTTTTTTCTAGTAGTCTATATGTTATCTTTCTGTCTTTTAAATTCTTCTTTAAATTATAGAAATAATTTTCTCAGAAATCATATCTGACTTCTTAGAAGTAGCCGATTTTAACGGTCACATTTTAATGCTACATATATTTACCATATAAGATAATGGGATTTTACTGTATATATTGCTCTGCAACAAGATATTTGCAGTTATAATATATTTTGGAAATGAATGCTAAAAATATAGTGCTATTTTGTTCTTTTTAATAGTTATATATGAATCTACCATCACTTCCTAATGAAAAAACTCAAGTTCATAAATTTCTATAATGTGATAACAAGATGTGTCTCCCTCTAGTATTCAGTATTTTGTTAATAAAATGTAGGTCTATAATTAATTAATTCTTAATAGCAATAACATCTAAATTTGTCAAAAAAAATTAATACTTAGATCTCTATTCTAGGAATGTGTTTATCTTTTATTTTTATGACTTCAGTCCTCAGAAATTTATAGGTGCTTTACCTTTTCATATTATCTTTATTTTCTAGAGACCCCTTACTTCTTTGGCTAGATTTATAGTTTATTTTTGTACTTTGTAGAAAGGTTTAGACTTTTGTCACATCTTTTTATTTTAATGATTTTTTTTTTTTTTTTTTTTTTTTTTTTGCATTTAGGAAAACACAAAACCTCTGCTAGGCTAATCCTAAAGATTAATTATCTTATCATTTTACAGCCTTTGTTGTTTAAGATGAAAGTTTAGAGGGAATTCAATTTCATTTTTATAGATGAAAAAATTAATATATCAATCCCAAGATCCATCAAGCTGTCAGGAACAAAGTTAGGAAAAGAACAAGCACCAATGGTACAGCTCCTGTGTCAGTTATTACCTCTACAAAATATTGATCTCTGTGTGTATGTGGGGGGGGGTATGGATTTGAGTGCACATTTCAGTTTGCTTTCCTATTTTAATGATCCTTCATATTTTGGGAGGGAATTGTGATTCTTGTTCCAGTAGAGCTGACAAAGATTCACTAATCCAGCCTTGTCTAGGCTTCACTGTGAACTTTTTTCAGGATGGACAGTTGTAGTTAGTACTATAGTCCATTGCATGATTAAAAGAGTGTTGTATTCAGTTAATAATAATGTATTTTGTAACCAATGAATAGTGTGAAAATGGGGGTAAAATTTATGGCAACTAAATCTACCAAGAGAAAGGCATTTAATTTTTATCTTAACAGTAAATGTTTTCATATATTTTCTTATATTATCAGGATGTAGAATGAAAATTTATTAAGCAGGACTACCAAAAAAGTAAAATACTATTTTAGAAACTATAATCAAAATTGAATATTGATTGATTCTCAAATACTTGTTACTTTTTAAAAAATAAATTGTAATTATCAGTAATACATGCTCAATACCATTAGAAAAAATGTATTGAGTGGAAGCATATTATAAGGCTTCCAAAGATTTTACCAGATTCATTATGCTCTCATATTATTAGCACTCTTGGCTGAAGATTTTCTTTTGTATATTTTTATAATGATATACTGCTTAAACTTAAGTAGTAAATTCCAGTTATAATGTTTTAACCACAGTGTTTATTTAAATAGACTGAATACTAGCCTTCACGTTTTTGTAATATTTTCATATTTTATTTTTAATATCTTTACTAAGTTTTTAAAATTTTTTATTTTGATGTTTTGGATTATTATTATTATTTTTGCCATAAAAGTAACTACCAAGTGAATTAAATTAACAAATTGGAATAATTTGACCTTTATCACTATAAATTGAATACAACTTGACTTTCTGACTATAAGGTTGTAATGAAGATCATCCTTCATTGTAATCATAGTACATAAAATAATTTAAATAAAATGTGAGAATGATAAAAGTTAATATAGTTCCTATATTTATACATGAAGTGGGAGTGAGCTGGCAAAATACATGCTATTTTGGACAATAAATGATATATAATTTTAGGAAGGGTATCTTTTGAATATCCTTTTGAACATGTGCTTAAGAAAACAAAAAAGAATAATAGAAAATACAATCAGTGATCAATGAAAGGACAGAGATTTTATATAATATAATTGACCATAATCATCGTGATTTTGAACAAAATGATTTTTTTTTCTCATTTATTTGATAGTTTAAAGATGTTGAGAAGAAAGATTTTAGCTTATGGAGGTACTTCTCATATGAGAAAGAGTTAAGAAATTTTAGCAAATAATCAATGGTTCACTAAAAAGCAGAAATGACTCTTTTTTGAATTATAATGCAAGGGTAATTTCAATCCCTAAACAACAAAAATGTGGTGATGAAAACTGATAAATATGCAAAGTGAATATAAATCCTTTGTATTTATATCATTTCCTAAACCACTAAAATATCACTACATATATTATTAAAAATAAATATCACTAAATATGTAATATATGTATATCAATAAATCTGTAATTATCATTATACATATCACTAAATATAGTTTAAATATATACTGTTATTTAAATCAGTAAAAAAGATAACCCACTAAATTACTAACATTTCTGTGTCATTAATTGCTATATAAGAGCATTTCTAATATACAATATTCTTATCCCGCAGCTGCAGGTTGGAAAATATGTTTTACATGGTAGTGCTTTTGAGATGAAATGAAAATTTCTTATAGAAAAATTATTTCAATGTGGAGGGTTTAAAACATTTATTGAATAATGTTCTTGAATTACTTTTTAAGATAATTTTAATAAAGTTTTAAAAATACAAATTTTATTTAAAATAAATTTTAACATATTTATTAAGCCCAAGAAGTAGTGATAATTGGATTAAGTATTTATTTTTAATCAATCTTTCTGACAAAGTTTGCATAAAAATATTTAAAAAGAATTTCTTAAATACCCTCTAAAACAACTGGACCATGTATAAGAGAAAACATAATTTATATTCATTGTTTTGCCAAGCATCTAAGAGATGACCTGTACTACAGATAACTTCATCAGAATATTGCAGAATATTGGAAAGTTATTTTTTTAATACTAATATATACATAGATGCAAAGCTTTATAGTTAGTGAGCATTTTTTGTATTACTTAATGATAGAATACATAGGATTTTAGTAATTATTTTTCATTTTATTTTTACCCAGTCTGAAAAGTAAAAATGGCTATTATTGTTGAAATCAAAATAGAGAGCTCTTTGGACTGATTGATTAAATAAAACAGGTGACAGCAAGCAATGGCCCTTATTCCAAATTAGGCCTGTTTCAACACAACGTATATGTTTATTGTCTATGGAGGTATTCTTACTACAATGACAAAGTTGAATAGCTGTGACAGAGCCAATTGGTCTCATAAGACTTAAAATATTTGCTATCTGACCTTTAAAAACACTTTTGTTGACCTCTTAGAGAAATACATGTGTGAATACCATAAATATGTCATTGTATGATATATTTTTAAAAATGAATTTGCAGAGAAATATTGGAATACAAAATAAACTCTTCTAAGACTTTCTTCGTACATGCTTCCCTGATCTTACAGTATTTATATTTCTGTCATAATTATAACCCCCATTTATTTTCATTTTTTTCATTTTTAAGAGCATTTTTCATATAACAGTATCAGTAGAATGATTAATTAATGCATTGATCACTTACTGAACACATGCTATGAGCAAAAACAGTGACTACTAATGACATAAAAGTGAATAATTTTCACAATCCAGTGGGAGAATCACAGATAATCTAAATTGACACATGCATTGTATGCACAAAACAAAATTTGGTTAAGGAAACTTAACTTACTCTCCATTGGAAGGAGCTGAGGCCTAACTCAAAATGACTTACAGAGAAAGAATGACTCTTTTAACTAAAAACCCCGTGGCTAATTGACTTGAGGTCTCCCTTCATCCAGGTGCTCAAGTGATAGAATCAGAAATCTGTTTTTTCCCTCTACTTGTCTAGTCCTTTCTGTTGGGCTGCATTGTAAGTTTTTAGTATAGCAGCCCCCAGCAGCACCAGGCTTACGTGCTTGACTTTTTCAATCTCAGTTTTAGATTACCAGCAATCTTTTTTGTGTCTTCAGCAAAAATTTCAAGTTTAGATACTGTTAACTTCTCTTGGATTGCATGTCTGCCCCTGAAGCAATCACTAATTAGGAAGATGAATTAGGTAGGCGTGGTTCACAGGCCCAAGTAGACTGAAAATAGAGCAAATGATTCTGCAGAGCAAAGTCCAGATACTCTTGTGGGCGGGGGGGGGGGGGGGGGGGGGGGGG